>JBBPQU010000391.1:0-22210 GCA_038092655.1 Boletus sensibilis | reverse complement strand
GTAGACGGTGTTGTTGTCAAGGAGGTTGGCGGGAATAACCCCCTTAACGATTTTTTCCAAAATCTCCTTCCGAAGCTGCTCCGTTGAGATCTCCTCGGCATGTTGCGTCGAGATGACAATGGTGTCGACCCGAAGAGGGATCATGGCACCGCCATTGTTCTTGTACTCGATAGTAACTTGGGTTTTGGAGTCAGGTCGCAGCCAGGGCAGCTGTCCAGAGCGACGAGCAACAGCCATTGCTGCATTGAGCTTGTGGGCAAGCATAATCGTCAAGGGCATGTACTCCTCGGTTTCATCGGTAGCATAGCCGAACATGATGCCCTGGTCACCGGCACCATGGTCCTCCAGAGAACCGTGATCAAGACCCTGGGCAATATCAGGCGACTGCTGTTCGATTGCAACGAGAATGTTGCACGTCTTGTAGTCAAAGCCTTTGGACGAGTCATCGTAGCCAATTTGCTTGATAGTGTTGCGGATGACCTTCTGGTAGTCAAGCTGAGCCTTGGTGGTGATCTCACCGAAGACCATGATCATGCCGGTCTTGGAGGCCGTCTCACAAGCGACCTTTGACAAGGGATCTTGTGCGAGACAGGCATCAAGCTAGTGAACTGAATGAGAAGGCGTTTTAAGATGTGTGATCTGGGACACTCACGATAGCATCAGAGACCTGGTCGCAGATTTTGTCTGAGGAACGTTAGGAGTGGACGGTCCGAATGTCACGTAGGACGCACCTGGGTGGCCTTCGCCGACGGACTCAGACGTGAAGAGGAAGTGCCCTGGGGCAAGAGACGGGCGTGCACTACCGTTGGCGGACATGAGGAGCGATGGAGGGGAAGAGAAAACAAGGAACGTTGGTGTTCAAAACGTCTCCAGATTGGCAATTAAAAAGACTTGCTTGCTTATCTAATCCGCCCCATCACGCCATTAATTGCTGCTGCATGGGGACGTAAACCGTGTCAGAACCACCACGCCGCGATTGGTTACACGTAGACTTTATGTACCGATCAGCGTACACCCAAGCTTGAAATTACAACAATCCAACCCCGAGGGGATCTGTATTACTCATGGGTCGTTTCTGCTCCTGCTCGACTTTCCTCTCACCGCTCGACCGCGTGGGAGGACCCGTCCCCACGCCAGCAGTCTGGTTTGCGACGCGAGACAGATCAGTCGTGTTTCGTTCATACCGCGAGCGTGCAACCGTTAGGTCCGCAGCGAGCGGTCCTGAGTCCGCCACATCCCAGGCGGAAGTCAACTGTCTGGGGGAGCGCGAACGCGCAGTACTCCAGGGATTGTCAGTCGGTAATGTCGGTACAGACTTCTTCTGCTGCTTCACGCTGTCCCAAGGGTTATACGATGATTCGGAGATGGCTGACGAAGATTGCCCATCGCCAACGTCGCAAGGTTGGAGCTCGGATGTCTTTCCGACATTTTCATCATCTCCAGATCCTCTCGAGGGAACTTTTGAATCCTTCGTAACCCCGTCATATGCTTCTTGCACGGCTGAGAATGCTGCGGTGGCATTCGACGATAACTTTCCCCAAACAGACTTCACTCCGCTGCTAGAGAAGAAATCTGTGGGATTTGGGTTTCGCGCGCTACCCGGTGGCGACGGACCGCCGCCCGGTGAGCTCGGTTGTGCCGGGGGCCAAGGAGCCTTCAAATTCGTAGAAGCCCCCACGCTTGTGAAACCGTCGGCAACTCTCTGGGGAAGGTCAGGTAAGGACGACCACAACCCCTGGAAACTGGAAGATAAGCCCTCGGTAGCGGCAGATCTGGAGGGTGACAATGAAGGGGAAGGGGACGGTATGATTGAGGGGGGATCGAAAGTTGGTGGGAGTGAAAGTGAGCTTGCAGTATTGTCGTCGAGACCCTCGACAGAAGCGGGGGGTTCAGATTCGTCCTTGACTTGAGAGATAACGATTCTCCCATTCATTTCCTCGTCCGTGCGACCATAAAGTTCATACCAAAAGCGAACGTCCCTGGGATTAGGGAATAGCACTCCCATGTCCGCTTTGCCATCTCTGCGCACTGGATCATCCAATGAACTGTCATACAAGGGATTCTTGTGCTTCTCCACTTGTGGTGACGAGTTCAGGAAGTCCCAGAGGCTTGCAGTGTGTTCCGAAGGGACCATTCCATCTTCTCCATACCTGCGTTCCCGCTCGCAGTTATACAGAAACGTTCCGAATTGGCAGGAATAAAGATGATGGTGGATCGTACGTAGGAAGCACTCATTGAATTCAAATCGTTCAGGAAACTGCCGCAGCAGCTGACGAACGCATTCGAGGAACTGATGGAAAGAAGGACTCGTCTCCCTGATATGATGTTGGGACGCGAAGCGGCTTTGAACCGAAGCGAGAAAGGCTTGGGCAGTATCAGCGCCACCACTGCCATTCGCTGTGTCCGCTAAGGACGTGAAAAACTTTTCGGATGATAGATGACCGCATCGATCCAAGAATCGGTGTCCAAAAGATATCCAGTCCTTTTCGACGAGTATCTGAAAGCCACGCATCGTGCGATAGTATGGGTCCAAGCAGAGTTGAGCCAGAGCAGATAGTTGAGAGGTCCGATCCCATCCATCCGAGCAGTGGATCAGAACATGAGACGAGTTGATATGTATATTTCGGACGATGAGAACCACGGCTTCCATTATATTAGACATATGGCGGAGCCAACCGGATCGGCGCAGTGTTTGGCGGTCTAAGATAGCAAGTTGCTGCGCTTCTCCAGGAAGGTATCCGCTCACACTGGCAGCCATGGTATCTGCTTCGCGAAGAGCATCTACAACTTTGCCTAGCGATTCGCGCATTGCGTGGATATGATCGATGCCAGAATAGGTCTTCTTTGCGTCCTTGTAATGTTCCATATTTTCTGTGCCAGCGCCTCTGGCAGTGTTTGCAACGGCATTAGCTGTTGGGCGAGCATCTACAATCAGGTTTGTGGTGGTTGCACCATAAACCGGGGCGCTTGGAGATCGAGACTCCGGAGAATGATGGGTTTGAAAGATAGCCTCCACGAGTTTTTCATCCTGGACAGAGCGGTTCTGTTTAATTCCGACCATAGGTTGACTCGAGCGAGTTATGCTAGCCTATGCACGTAATGTGAGGAATCTTGTCTCGTGAACGGAACGGAGGTCATTACGTGGTTCGCCCAGTGCAAATAAGTGAGAGCGGGGATTCTACATTTGCTCCTGTGTTTTGATGCATACTGAAGCGTAGAATCACTTATCCGTGTCGGGATAACCAAACGCGACGGGTAACTTGGGCTGAACTAAGAACGAAATCAAATATTGCCTTTAGCTGAACAGAGGAAAGACTTTACCTGGTAATCCTTGTTGATGTCGGTAAAGCGCCAAGTCTTCGTTCGGGCACCAACACCCATCCGTCCAAACTCCTCCCGTGGAGAGTATATTGACCATCCTCCAACAGAGTCCAGGGGTGGATTTGGGGAATAGAAAAATGCATAGAGCTGATTGACAGAGGCTATTGGCTTGTTGGTTACAACACTTGCTGGGGAACGAGCGCAACCTACTGCACACCGTCAACTCTTTGACGCTTTCAAATACGTCGATAGCATCGCTGTCACTCCCAAAGGATATAGAGAAAGTCTCGAACGTCCGTGAATGAAAAGTAATTGGACTCCGCCCATGCAAAGTGTGCGGGAGCTGCATGACGAGCGAGATCAATGGATATGGAACCTGGCCTTGGTATCAGCATAGAGATGAGCGGTAAGATGAAAGAGGACTCGCCCACATCTCCTCTTTATCCGGATCCTCATAACGAAATATCAGGTGATGCGCTGTCAGGTGCAGGGAGCCGTACTGGACGCTCCCTGATTTACCACAGAGGACTTTCTCGACCTATGAATTTGCAACTTAGCTATAGACTGGTTCCAATGACCCTGAAGTCTGCGCACTTGCCTTGGAGACGCGGATCACGTCCATGGTGACAACAATGGATGCTCAGGACCACAACTGAGGCGCTGATGGCTTGTCAGTGCATCATCATTTCAGCGGGATGAATGTTTGTCGATATTTACGTGCCACTACCAGACTTGAAGGCAAATGCAGACCGTTTGGCAAGAACAACAAGTACATCGACCCAGTGGTACCGAGAAGGAAGTAGCTAATGTCACCCAAAGACCCAGAGCTCGCTCACTGCATCCAGTCCACCCTGTACAACAATCTCGACATCCTCGTCCGAGGAAAGCGGGAATGGATTTTTAACAAGCTCCATAGCCAGAGCGGGCTCCTTTTTGATCTGACGCTTTGTCTCTGCTTCAATGAGCTGTTTCGATAGCACGCACTTACTCAGCGAAAACGCCGACACAATGTGCTCCAACAACTCACCGTCCCGTACGTATGGTCCAGAAAATCTTCCATGGAGTAGCCTGGCTTTGTGAACGCCTCTTCGAATATCCGTGCCAATGTGGACACTGCAGAGTCATAGTGCTGTTTATGCGAATAAAGCTCCCACAACGACGACTCAATCGCATTTGTGATGTTGGGATTGGCTTCGTCCGGCAGGAATGGGTCTATGTAACTTGTCAGGAAGCTGTACCATGAAACAATTCTCAACTTGCCGATCAAGGGACCATCCACGTCTTGCGTCCGATGGATCATCCCCATGAGGGCAGGATGTCGTTTGAGGAGGTTATAAGTCAATGGTACAATCATGATGATTGCAGCAGGTGGTGCAGCGAGGGAAAGCCGGGACAGTCTCTTGACAAATGATGCAAGAAGTGACGCCGGCAAATGACTGGAAGTCAAATCAGTGTTAGGTTCATGGATTCAAGAAGTGGTAGCAAAACTCACGTTGAGCTCAAAAAGAGCTCAATTAGTCGGAAGAACCTTGCGCGGTGTTTGAGATGAAGAACGTCTCTATCGAGGAAGGCGTAAAGTCGGGTATAGAACAAAGGGTAGTCTCTGAAAACGAAGGGTCAAATAAATGTTGAAGATGACAAGAAACTACCCCCAAGTTATAATCTTTGATCAAGGTGAACAAGGCGTTGAGCGCCAAAAGGCCCACAGTCCCTCCTGGTGAAATATGAACATGCGCCTCTCAACCTGTGACACTACTCACCAAAGTCAACGCACGCGCTTATCCAGTCCATTACCAGGATCGGCCTGGTCAAGTGTGGAAGCACGCCCCCATGCATAATATTGAGAGCTCGTGTCGTAAATACGCGGTTGGCGCTGATCGATATAGACGAAAGGTGAGGTAGAAAGGTGAGCCAGGTTCGCGTGAACACGGCGCGGTGAGCTTGCAACGAGTGGAGAGATTGGTGGAAGGTCAGTTGGTGAGTCCTGCCTTGCACACCCACAACCTTTTTCATGTGTTTGGCATCTGGTTCTTCATCGAAAAACTTTTTCCAATCATTTTGCTCATCTTCGTCCTCCAGATCACGCAGCTCCTCGTCTTCCCCATCGGCCTCACCCGCTTTGCCGTTCTTGGGTTTCGGAGGCTTCTTTCCAAGCTCTTCTACCCACCACGCATTCAACTCCGAGGGGTCGGTTGGAAAGGCGGTCAACTTCTCCATGATGGACAACAGATTTCCGGGTAGATTGGGATGGTCAGCGGACGAGTATTTTGAAAGTATGAAGCTAGTGATGGATTATGAATTACAAAAAGATTTCGAATCACAAGTCTGGGTGCATACGTCGCCTCCCGGAGGAAACACCACCGGATGTCATCATGGACGGTGAACCAGGTGCCCACAAAGTGCTCGCGTACATCTGGAGCTGTCTTGCCCGCGAATGACGCGGTTGATCCATGACGGGTAGAAGGAGGACAGAAGAGAAGTGCTTGCGCGATATGCTTGAAATGCGAAAAGTGGAATTGTGGTTGGTTGTCGGGACTCGACTTGGTTAGCGAAGTCGAGAGATATTTAAGTAAGGAGAAGAGGATATCCAGAGCGGATTTCTGGGAGAAAGTGAGAACAGAATAGCATATGAGAATACCATCAGCGTACCCTCAAAGTAGCTTCTTCGTCCTGCAGTAAGCCAAGGAGGAGGTTGACATAGGCGTCAAGCCGCTCCCATACCCACTTCCGCACAACCTTTGCGGCATCACCTCCCCCAGGTGCAAGTTTATTGCTGGATACGATAACGACGAACACGCGATACAAACTGTAAACCGCTTTTGACATGTCCCTCGCATCTGATACATTTTGAGCAATATCCAGGAGATCCGAAAGTGGGTTCAAGGATGCATTATTGGCCACAGCAGCTGTGATCTGAAGCTCGAGATCCTTGATGACAGTTCCGTTACTTTTTGTCTTTCGTCTCTTTGCTGGAGGTGGCAGCGAGCTAACAGGCATGGCGACTGTACTATGGAGTGTCGATGAAGGAAAAGACACAAAATATTACAACACCATAATGAGAAAAGCCCCTGACTTGGCATACCAATTGGTAGGTTCGAAGAATGCTAAGTACTCTGGCTACCCGTGCCTTACTGGACCATACTCGTTCACAAACCACATAAACGGTCACACCAAGCCAACGCTCCCGACCACTCCAGCGACGCTGCTGCCTAGACCGATTGCGCCGTTGCTGTTTAAATTGGTCGAGTTTCCGAACAAAGCCAGCGACCATATTAACTCTGTGACTGGAACATAGCAAAGGTATTGTTTGCAGTGAGGTTCACTGCGAAAACCTACTGGACCCTAGCGTCTACTCCACGGGATAAGAGTATCGCCAGTACTTGCATTCACACTGTCAACACAATTAACAAATTGATCCAGCGCAATGATGCCATCCACCAACTATGAATGAGTATAGGTGGTGAGTGCCTTGTTTATGCCCAGCATGACGGTGAAATTCTAGGTCGCATGGACAGGATTGCGAAAGCCAAGGCAAGATGCCACTGTGGAGATGCATGGCGAACATCAGGTCTAGTCCAGACCGGTTAGTTACTGAAGGGGACAGGGTTGAGACTCTGAATGGAGTACTATCGTTATCAACCTTCCGGACGCAAGTTTCGGTATAATATTACACTACTCACCCTACTTGGTGAACAAAGAGAATGGTAGGACATTGAACGTCAGGCCTGCCTTTAAGTTGTCGGGGCATCCATGTTTCCTCGTTCGAACTCCAAGCCTGTGCAAATTTGGTTCCTCTGAAAGTTCAGTTCGGGAGGTGCAATCTCCATGCCAAGCTTCGTATTGACAACAATGTCATGCTTTCAGTACGGCGGTGTGGGGTTCTCCGCAAGCCCAATTCACGACTCGGACCTGCATATTTAGCGGGAGAATGAGAGTGGCAAGAGATGCATGACAACCCGTTAATAGTTATCGCCCTGTAAGTCACCTTCGTAAGCAGAACTGGCATGGACCGGGCAAAGTGCGATGCGGACACCAGGTCAACTCGTCACTAGGTAAGCGACAGTCACTGTTTCTTCAACTCGGTCATGCTCTTCCACGGCCAAAAGGCCCTTGCTTTGGCTCAACGACGCGCCGTCCTTTCCAGCAAAGTAAAGCCATGGAATATGCGCACATTCCATTCGTCACAACGGTGTCGCGAGCAATATCTGGATGCCAGTCAGAAGGTATGGATAACATGTTCGGGTGATAATGACAGCGTCCCGATCCTCTTCCCTAGACCTTTAACAATGTTGCACTGAACGAGCATGCAAGCGATAAAGTCGTCCTGGTCGATTTCCATGCCGAGTCCGTAACTGCATGCTCTCGCGTTGCCAGGTCTGACGGTGTCTGACGTTCAGCTGGTGCGGACCATGCAAGATGATCTCGCCCATATTGGAGAAGCTTACTAAAGACTCTAACATCAAGACTGGGAGCGGACGTTCTCTTGACTTGGTCACCGTCGATACCGACAAGGAATTTGAGCTCGCCCAGAAATATCGAGTCAGTCTCCCCCCTTGCTGTTCATGCTTCACAATCGAACAAGTCTTGCAGATACGGTCACTACCGACGGTGATGGCCTTCAAAGACGGAAAACCAGTCAACCATTTCATTGGTGCGCTCAGCGAGGGTGATGTCAGGAAGTTCCTGCAAGAACTGTAGAGGGCCTATTTTTTTCTGAACTCGCCGCCGAGTAGTGTCTAGCTCGCAGACACGTACGTCTTCCACAGACAATTCGGTATCGTAAAACGTTGAAAAAAAGAAATCGAGCGTCGAATGTAGCTTGATGGATAACACAACACAGAGCAACGACTATCCGAAAACGCAATGGGTGTAGTACAGACCAATGATAAAGGAATCATCACCCAAAGGGATCACCACGATCGTATGTCGACATACGAGTTCATGGAGGACGTGCTCGCGCCCAAGGAAATTTATTGTATGCTACAGCAGTTGGGCCCACCGGAGCCTTGGGGTGCATAAGGGTCTTCAGCTTTCTGGACTGGGCCCCATACGGATGGAACCTGAGACGGTGTGAGCGACTGTCAAGTTTGAGAGAGAAAACTGAAGGTGGTACGGACGAGGTGGTCTGTGGTGGTTTTACAATGTCTGATTAAACTGTAGATGCGGGTGAGTGAGGATGGAGTGTCTGGAGATGGATGTCATTACAAACCTTGCACTTGCTTCACTTACGCGGATTCGCGGCCTTGCCAAATCTTCGCGTAGGCGCTGGTTATGCTCTAAAAGACGACGATACCGCAGCTCGGACATGGACTGTCTGCCGCCTCGGCTGCTCATGTTGACTCAAAGGGGGATGGGAAACACAGGAACTGTGAAATATGTGTCAGAGAGCATGCCCTGAGTTTTTCAGCGACTGACTTGGCACTGGACCTAGTGTCAGGGCGACACAAGTGGAGAAAAGATCAAGGTATGCCCAGACAAAGTGGTATTCGATGAGGGGTATGTTGGAGGAGCGATGACGGTGGTGGCAGCGAAACAAGTCGTGTACGACTGAATTTCCAAGTTGGACTACACCAGTGATTCTGCGCCCTGACGGACCCTTTCAGACCCTTTTCACACGTCGACATTCATTTACTGTAATTCGGTTAGCTGAGCACGGCGAGCGAGGCGGCTCATAAAAGATTGCATATTATAACTAAGACTACAGTGCAACAGGTTGTACGGTGATGGAACAAGGAACGTCCGTGGTCAATACTTTTCAAGGATACCGCGAAGGAGGTTTTCTTTAGCCTTTGCATGGTCTTCGGCACCGAGATGCTTCGCCTTCTTGTCCAGACTGGCTATGAGTCGTTCGGCATCGACCGGCATTTGGCTGGTACAGCGGCGAAGACGTTGGACTGGGACGCTGTGGTGTCAGATGCGGGCGCAGGTCAAGGACAGTCACGGTGTACCGTGCTCGTGCATGCTCGTCTTGAATGCCTGGAAGAGGAGGTCGCTTTGGCGGACGAGGTCGTCGAGGCTTGAGAACAGAGTGTCAAGGGAACGCTGTGGATAGAGGCAAGGTCAAGAGGGCGAGCAAAGGGCGCGGTAGACACGCCTTTGTGTCGTCGTAGACGGTCTGGGCGGCGTTCATGTCGCGGCGGGCAGCGCTTTCGAAGCGGAGAGTGGGATCGGCGAGGAGGGCGAGGCCCTGGGTGCGCCTAGGGAAGATGTCATTGTGGATGGCGTCGTGGAGTTGCTTGGTGTGCTGTACAACGGGGATGAATGCGTGCTTGGTATACTCCTTTCCCTGGCGGTGATGGGCGGCGAATGCGGGGCCGAGACGGTCGACGAGACTGGTCCTGTCGACAGGGGTGAGGTCGTCATCGCTGGGGATGGGCTGTTAGCGGTGTGTGTAGATGAAAAAGAGGGGGCTACTCGTCGAGGAGGGCGATCCAAGTGGTGTGCTCGTCCCAGTCGCCGTCGAGATCGTCGTCGAGCATGGTTGTGTTCGTCGTCGTTGCCATCGTCGTCGATGTGGTTGTGGTGATGGGACAGGGGATGATTGAAACTCCGACTGGCGATATTCCCATGGCCCTCCGGTCTACTCGCACTCGACCTCCTCCTCCTCCTCCTCGACCTCTTCGTCGTTCTCTCCTTTCTGCGCACGCACACAATGAACGCTCGTCCCCACAAACAGTCCATGTCCGAGCTCAAGCTTCGCCGTCTCACAGAACACAACCAGCGTCTCCGTGAGGACCTGGCACGACCGCGCATGAGAGTCAGCGAGGCCAGTGCAAGGTACCTCCCTTTCCCCTCCTTTCCCCTCATTCCGCTCATCCACACGCCCCACAGCTTGATCCGCTACTGCAAAACGACAAAAGACCATCTGGTGCGTCGTGCTATCCCATCGCTCCTCCACTCATTGCCTCATCGCCTCCAAAGGTTCCGTCTGTCTGGGGTCCTGTCGGGAAGGGCGAGGATCCATATGCACCACCACAAACGGGTTGCAATTGTGTTGTGATGTGATGCCTAGTTTTCCTATACCCTCGCCGCTTTGCCATACCCTCCCTCGCCGCATTCCGGGGCTGCTCCTTTTCCCCAGACGCACGCTGTGCATTCATCTCTGAACATCTATGCATCGAAACTTTCACGTTCGTTATCACCCTACCATACACCCTCCATCTACCTCATCCTCCAAAATATTTCTGGCTTGCTGCATATACTGTGCTTCCAGCTCCCTCAGTCGTCTCCCATACACTGTCTCTTTTTTTCCTCCTTTCCTGCTATTCCTCTTTCATCTTTTCGTTTATTCGTCTCTGCGTCATTCTTGGTTTAGGCAATTATCGCTTGCATACTCTACTTTTTATTTGTCTTTATCGTCGATGGGCAAGCTTGTCTGCATCTATGCAAATGTACTGTTTGAAACCACCGTCCGGAGCCAAGTCCGGACCCTGTAGGTCCTTGTTCGCCTGGAATCGTAATACATGAGGTAATGCAGCATGCCCGTCTTCCCTGGTCCTTGCTCTCTCCCCATCATGATCCCCGAGCTTCGACAGCACATACGCGACGCAGTCCGTCCCCTGGCGGAAGAATACGGCCTCAGCGCTCTCCCCGAGTTCGCTGACATCGTCGTCATCGCGTGGCTCTTTTTCACCGCCCTCCAAGTCAGTATCTCGCCTGCTATCAGTAGGGCGGTCTTCCCAGTGTCCTATGGCAAGGCCGACAAGAGGACACGTAGAAATTGGTACCTCCATGTGCATGCTGCCCTCAGTGTCCTGACCTGTCGACAGGGACGTACATGTCGTTTCGCTCTTTCACGCGCTCGTTGCCGTTGTGCTTGCTTCACGCTGCCTCCAAGCCAAAAGTCTGGACAAAGACCGCGCCTTCGGGACCTACCCGGATACTAGTTTCTTGTTAGCAATCGCCGTCGGGTGAGTGCTCTCTCGCAACGAATGTCACTGGGTCTCACGGCGCGGGTCTCGTCAGGTATTTCATCTGGGACGCACTCGAGTGCATCGTTCACTTTTCCGAGGTTGGATATGTGGTCCACGGCACGTTATCTGGTGCATTCCTCGGTCCTGTGTTTGGCTGACGCATTTTCCAGGCGTAGCCTGTCTCACCATTTTTGTGCTTGCGACTGCAAGTGACTGCCTCTGCTGCCCGTGCATTGTCTCTAATGATCTTTACAGCGGCCGTTTGTGCACTACTATGCTGTGCGTTTTCTGCTCTGGGAAGTGTACGTGGTCTCTTGCGCGACATGACACGTTGGTGTACTGACATGACTGTAGGAGCACGATCTTTCTCAATATAAATTGGTGCGTTTGTGTGCATGTCGGGTTATTTGATGTGAACGGTGATGCTACTTTGAGCAGGTTTTTGGACAAGATGGGCAAGACCGGATCACAGCTACAGTTGGTGAATGGGATTGCCTTGTTGAGCACCTTTTTCTGTTTTCGGCTAGTTTGGGGTGGTAAGATGGTAAGGTGCCTTGCTCTAAACTGGTGAAGGGATGCTGAGTGGTGCACAGTCGTATGACTTTTTCGTTACATTGAACGGTGTTTACACCGAACTTCCTCTGCTTTACGTTATGGTCTACGGAACCAGCAACTTGATGCTCCAGGGTCTCAATTGGTTTTGGTGTGTTGATGACAGGTTGGTCATGGGTGATTACTGAATATCCATGGTGCAGGTTTACGAAGATGATTAGCGCGCTTCGGAAGCGATTCGTGGGCAAGCCTGTCCAGGGCAAGTCGAATGGACATGGCATTCTGAACGGCAACGGGACTGGCAAGATAGAGAGCCACCTGGATTGAGTATAGAATCGTGCACGGATGACGACAAGAATTGATTGGGAATGTTTCTGTATCATGCAAGTATACCAGAATATACCAAAGTGCTAGGAAGCAGTGGGAGGAAGGCAAAAAGCAGTCTGTACATGAGTTCTGAGAGAGCGCTCCCAGGCGACAAGATTGGGACGGCGGGCGACTTGAATGCGGGTGGATTCTTTGCTGTGGAGGAGGGTGTGGAGGTAAGCAAAGAGGAGTGCATCGAGCGCGGTGGAGTTTCTGGGAGAGATGTCAGGGGGAGGAAGTGAGTAGGGAGGGAACCTACTCTGAGCCGAGGAACCATTTGTCTGTTCCAAGACGGTCTGAGAGGGCGGCGACGGCTTCGGCATAGCGAGCATGGACGGCAGAAGGATCAATATTGGCCCCAAAAGGTGGGAAGGGAGAGCTAAAGCCAGACGAGGGGGGAGGAGGAGGACTAAGGACGGTGTCTAGGGCACAAGTTTTCCTCGAGTTGGACTGGAAGAGTGTGGAGAAGAGAGGGGGGTCGGGGTGCGAGAGGGACTAGGAAGAGAGGAGATGAGCAATGGCAGAGGGAGATGGGAGGGACGCACCACGGTTGCGTGTACGACGCCTTCGAGAAGGGCGACCCAGGCATGGCTCTCGTCTTTGGCGGACTGATCTCGGTAGCCCTCAAGGGGGTCGGGGGGTTGGTCGAGACGTGCGTCGGCCCATTCCGGGATGGAGCGCGGGGGGAGGAGACGTGGGGAGGGGTCTGGGAGATGGAGGTTGGGGAGACGGGCGTCGAGAGCACCTTCGGGGGAGATGTCCCAGCGGAGTGCGATGTGGTCGAGACCGCGGAGGGCGAGATATGCCTGCCACTTGAGACACTCGACGTCGGTGCTGAGGAGGGCAGCGGTGTCGCGCGGGGGAGCTATCCAGAGGGTGGGCTGGACGAGGGGAAAGCGGGGAGGGACTGCGATGGGCGGGTGGGTGTGCAACGGGAAGCGTGAAAAGAATGCGGGGAGGTCCATCGAGGGGTGGTAGTGGTAGTAGTATGGTAGTGGTAGTGGTAGTAGTGGTAGTATGCTAGTATGCTAGTATGGTAATAACGGTAGTAGTAATGGTAGAGATAACTTGGACTTTGCCATGTCTGCACCATCAGAGTCGTCTCCACCTGGCTCACCGCTCGGTCCTCTCCCAGACGTGCCCCACATAGCGACGCGCCCATTCAGGTTCACCTGGGATCCAGCCAGCAAAAAGGGCCCAGCAAGCATCTCAGAGACGACCACAGACGGTCGCGCTCAGGACACCTTTGCCGCGCTCCCCCGCGTTCATCTCCCCAACGCCGCTTCTCCCCTCCCACACCACTGGTCCAGCACAACCCAAGGTTTCAATGGTATGTCCTCTCCCTCCCCTTCCTTCCTCTCCTCACCTTTCGCAGCCGTCTCCAATGTGCTCAACAACCCCCACAAGCGTCACGCTCCCCCAAAAGCACATTCCTCCCTCCCTCCCGTCTCCCCCGCAGAGCTCCCCCGTGTAAAGCGCAAGGACTTTGATTCCTACCTCCGTGCAATCACACCAGAATGGAGCCGCTTCCTCCAAGGCGCTTCCTTTCCCTCCGCTCAATCCGACTCTCCCTCCCTCCCCCCTCCAACCCCTCGCCTCACTAAACTCCTCACACCCCTCAATACCGTACCCTCCGTCTTCTTCAGCACCGACTTTGATCTCGCAGACCCCCGCACATTCGACGCAGTCACAGAACGCGTCCATGGCGACCAAGACACCTCCGATCCCTCCTCCCTCTCATACTCCCTCCCTCTCCTAGAAAAGCTCTCCCACCACGCAGATACCATCGAACAACATCTCGTCAGCGAAATATCCCTTCGCTCCACCTCCTTCTTTGCTGCCCTCACAAACTTGCAAGACCTCCAAACCGAATCCGAACAGTGTTTGGATCGCATAGCCAAACTACGCACACTCTTACACGACCTCGACAACAACACCGCAATCCGTGGTCTCCATATCGTCCGCAAAGAATCCAGACGCTCCAACCTTGTTGTCGTCAATAATGCCGTCCGCGATCTCGCCGCCGTCGTCGAAATGTCGTCCGTCGCCAGGGGCTTGGTCGGTGCAGGTCAATGGGGCGAAGCACTCGCCGTCATCGACACCATACAATCTCTCTTCAACCCATCTCACCAAGACGCCCCTGTCCCTCCTACTCCCATCCTGAAGCGGCGTACACGTCAACCACTTCCCCCCACCCCAGAGTCACCCCTCCAAATGCAACCCACCACCAACAGCACTCTTCTCTCATCAGTACCCCTCTCGTCCCTCACCGCCTTCCTTTCCCTTCCCGCTCATCTACAGGCCATGAACACCCAAATAACCTTGTCACTGACAACAGATCTTGTCAACGCACTTAAACTCGATTTGCTTGATCGCGTGAGCGCGGATTCTGAAGCTTCCCATTCCGTCGCCAACCCGAATCTCACCATGAAAGACCGTTTACGACCGTTGCTTCAGGGCCTTCTGCGTACGAATGGTATTCGGGAGGCGATTGTCTCTTGGCGAGAAGTCGTCATGTCCGAGGTGAGAGGCATCATAAAACGCGTAGGTGCAACGTCTTTCTCTTCCGAAAAGGTCCAGAATTTAGTTTCGACCTTCCAGTACTTGCCATCATTTGATCCAGACGAGGATGAAAAGAGTTCCAAAGCTGCAACGAGGCATGTAGCACATTTTGCTCACTGTGTAGCGTATCTTCATCTCACACGACCCTAGTGGTCTTTCCAGCCTCTTGCGCTCAATGACCCAGGCGGAGTTCTCCTCCACCGTCTCCCGTGTGTGCAAAAGTCTCCTCAATGGCATCGAGGGGCTTCAAGTTCAGAACAGCGTTCTAATAGACGTACTGGAGAGTCACTTGTGAGTAGACACCGTTTACCTTGCATGCGTGTCCCGGATTTGACCCGGTACAGATCCACACCGGTATCGATAGACCTTGCACCTCTACAAGAAGAACTATTGGATATTCTTTCCTCGGCAGCAGACCTCTCAAACAAGCTGATAGCCAAAGTCATCAGTTACCGTTCAGAACAGCTCGCCCAACTAGATCTGCCAAGCTTCCTCGTGTTCTTCAACCAGTCATGGGACTTCGTCATAAGATGCGAGGTCATTTGTCGACGCATGATCATGGGACTGAGAGGCACAATACTCGGTCAGGTAGGTTTACGCCCTCATTACTCCATCATGACTGGTTGCATAATTGTCGCCCGTTCAGGCTAAATTATTCCTGCAATCTTTTCATCAGTCAAGGATCAATCAATCTGCTAAGTTGGTGGAGGATGAACAATGGAGTCAAATGGACGTTCCACCCGCAGTCCAGCATGCCGCTGACGTGTTGGTCGATTCTGCTGTTCGGGACTCCCCTGAGCTCGTCATAGGGGGCAAACCACTATCCATCGCTTCACCTTCCCATTCGACGAACGGAAAGGCTACGTCCACTTCAAGCAAACAAAATGGCTCAGTAGCTCCAACAGCCAAGTACATCCACATCGAAGAGCGACCCTATTTTTGCGTCTCAGCCACCGGCGCCGTTCTGGGGCTGTTGTTAGAATACTTGAAACTCGTAGTCAATCTTCCGATGTTGAACACAGATACAATGAGCCGAGTCATCGAGTTCCTCAAGGCGTTTAATTCCAGGACCTGCCAAGTAGTCCTGGGGGCGGGTGCCATGCGCTCCGCTGGCCTGAAGAACATCACTGCAAAGCATCTTGGTTAGTGTCTTTTCTTATTGTTTTGCAGTACGTACGAACTTTATCAATCGGTCTAGCCCTTGCTTCCCAGTCACTCTCCATTATGGTGGCGCTCATTCCGTACGTGCGGGAAACATTCCGGCGCCATCTTAGCGCAAACCAGGCAGTCATGCTCGTTGAATTTGATAAACTCAAGCGGGTGCGTCCGGGTTCGCGTTAGTTGAAGGGTTATCGGACTGATTGCAGAGAAAAAGGATTTTCAAGAACACCAGAACGAGATCCATTCCAAACTGGTTGCTATTATGGGTGACAGGATCAGTGCCCATGTCAAGTCATTACAGGTCAGTCATACGCCACTAGTCTGCGACAACGAGCTATCGATAGCTGATTACCCGCCGGCAGGCCGTCAATTGGGAAATACCAAGGCAAGGCGATGGCGTCAACGATTACATGGAGCTTTTGGTCAAAGAGACCGTCACGCTACACAAAGTCCTTTCGCGATACTTGTCCGCGCCGATCGTGGAGGTTAGTCCATTGGACAGCTTGTTGCTATTGTTGTTGACCGTGTGTTTTGTAGTACGTGATGTCGCAAGTCTTTGCCGCCACCAATCACCGCCTCTCCGAAGAGTACGGTCAGATTGAGTTACAGAGCCAGGAGGCGAAGGACAGGCATGTGACATCTGCCGAAACCTCCATCAAAGTGCCACATCTGACTATTTGAAAAGGATGTTAGCAGACGCACAATTCTTGCACCAGAAGCTGTCGGTGCTAAAAAACGTCTCTGCCCCAACCAATATGCTCGAGACCCTCGTAGCCGAGAAATCGATACCTCGCAAGTCCACACATGGCAACTTCCGTACGACTGCTGGTCCCAACGAGCGACTCAGGGGACTCCTATCTATGAGAGATAGCACCAAGCGGGACAAGCCATTACCATCTCCTATACAACCCACACAGACTGCATCTTCTAACGGCGCCGTCGCGGACGATTTTGTGGGAGATTCAGATCGGGTCATTCCACCTCTTCGTAGTAGTTCCCGCAGCTCTGGCGCGGTTCCCACGACAGCAGAAGCACCCATGTCTGCGGATGGCAATGGCGTACAGGGTAATACGTTGCAAAGTGAGGAAGAATTAGTGGGAAACTCAAATCCAATCTCGTCGGCGTCGTCGTTGCTGGGTGCTCTTCAAGTTCGAGAGCCTTCTGGTAGTAATGACGATATCCAGTATGCTGAATTGCCAAGCTAGCTTCTGGTCATGGCGATTACCATAGTTGTGGACACTGATCCCTGATGGGACATACACGTTATGGGATGCGTGTTTCTGAACCCTCCCCATCGACTTACGCTGTCAATATCCATACGGATTCCTGAGTCGATCTACGTTACCCTGAGGTATAATGTAAGAAAACGACAAGCGTTTACCCCTGCTAGGAACATCAGAAACAAACCGTCAATCGTCAAGGCACCTTTTCACACAACACGACTGACACTGACGGCGGCGACGATGGCAATGTTTCACGAGGTAAACGCCGCGGCGGTGCATGAACATTATGTTCCGAAAGTCGACCGGTCGGAGATATCAAAGGATTTGTATCAATGATGGTGTGCCTCTACGAGATGCCAGCTGTACTACGAACAGAAATGAGTGTGTTACCATGATAATGCACCCCTTATTCGTGTGACCACCTGTGAAAGGTTTGCTACGTTTTTTTTATCAGACCATGGCGTGCGCGGTTGGAGGGTACGAGATATGGCATTATTCACACGTGAGGTAGACAATACAGCTGTTCATGCATTCATGCCCCGCACGGCGCAACGCGAACGCCAGCCACAGCAGGTACAGGGGGGGCTGGGTGATGGCGTGATTCGGATCGTTGAGCGCTGACTGTGTTCCTTAGTCACGGACAACTCATGACCCAAACGGTTGCGACATTCTCGCCATCTGGCATGACCTGTCTTGCGCATTTGCGAAATGGATGTACTCCGAGTCGACTGCAGGACCGCGTAGCGACACACAACGTAACGCAAGACCACCCGAGCGGCGGTGAAATAAAATTGATGGGGCAGGAGTCAAACGTGCGATGGCCTAGAAGCAGGTCGTCACACACGGTGGAGGGCGGGAAGACCGCATTGAAGGCGCTTGCACGTTCGCATATGAGAGATGCGAGGACCGGTCCAGTTTTGAGCATGGTTAGCTACCCTCCCAGTTAGATTAGATGTACAGTATGGCAATATTTTTTAATTTCTGGGATACCTAATCCGTCTGTGTTTCTTGTCAGTCACATGTGACATGAACTTGGTCTTGTCCCCTTTTGAGTCATTTCCTCTTCCAATTTACTCCAATTTGTGAAATTTCCATTCCTCCTGTGCCGGTCTCCATATTTAAGCTCCAGAGCCAGTGCTGCGTTCCTTCTTTCAACGTCCCTACCTCTTCGTCGTCAACAACGACGTGTCCCGCCTGTCCTCGTCTCTTACCCAGCTCACCTTTGTCCCCATGTTCGAGGAGATCTGCCTCACATGCTCGAGACAACTCCCTGACGACAGGTGGGTGCTCGTCCCGAATGTCTTGTTCGTCCCTCACTTGTAAAATAGTCGTGCATACTGTAGTGACGAGTGCGAGGCCCTCGACGTTCACAATTCCCCTTCGATCTCCTCCGCCAGCAGTGCTCTCTCTTCTCCCCACATCGACCATACTCTCGGTGGCGAAGTACCCGCCTTAATGCCTTCTGCCCTAGGCAATGCCCTGAGCAACTTCCGGAAACGCGACAGATACTCAACTTCGTCGTCTTCGTCTTCCGTTTCTTGGTCCGTCTTCACGGACGCCGAGGACGACGAACCTGTCGTCGGAATTGATGATGATTCCGGATACGAAGCTGACAGCGTGGAGGGCGGCATTGACGCCTCAATCCGTTCCATTACTTCCCATCACTCGGTGAAACCATCAAGTTTAATGTATACTCGGCGACCATCGGCGACCAACCACCATTCTATGATCCCCCTTTTGCACCGCCGCACTTCCTCCAGTTCCTCTTTGAATCATATTTCCTCTCCCACAGACGACGAGCTCGATTTCGCTCATGAAGCTTCTCATCATAGTCGTCATGAATTACCCATCTTACCTCGAGAACCAGAGAAGGACAAGTCCACGGTCACGTCGAAAACCAAAAAGAGCCGCAACCGTGCGAGTCTGCCAGCGTATTTTTCGCTTCTCCAGATAAGCTCTCCTCAACGATCGCAGGTCCTTCCTCCTTCGGGAAATACCGTCAGTCATAACCCGCGGCCATCCCCTCCGACTCCAAAATTAGCTTCATTACTTACTGCGTCTGGTTTGCGCTCCACCCTGGAGTCAACGCCGCGCGGTCGACGCCGTGAACCAGAACCACTGCAATACACCGACTCTCGTTCTCATTCACGTTCACGAACCTGCCAGAGTACAATGGCACCAGAGTCCCGCGGGTGTCAAGACAGTCGAGGGAGTGTGGAGCAGGTGTTTGATTGGTCCTGTGCTCCCTTGCCTAGGGGTCGCCCGACTGCTCGACGTAACAGTTCTCCTCTTCCCAAGACGGTACTATGCATGCAGGAGTTTGAAGATCCGGCATTGGTCGCTCCTGTCGCCGATAGCGAAAGACGTGGACGTTACCGCACACATGAGCTTGAGGGTCGGGGTTCGTCTCGAGATGCACCCGGCTTCGGGAACGGGCGCAGCGGCCTGAAGGAGCGTGAACGCACTGCAGGTCGTTAGCAGTGTTGCAATCGTCTGCTACGCGATGATGCCCTGTTTGTTCCATTTTATGTTTGCAACAGCACTCAAAACCGTCTACGCCCCAGGAAACGAAACGAACCGCAGGCTGCGCCTATGAACGCATTTCACCCGTTTTCATCACTTCTGCATCCTCATCAAAAACAGCATTATTCGCTATTCGCCTTCTATTCCATTCTGCGTACTAGCATCTATATCTCAAGAACCCAACTATTGGCTCAAGAAATTTTACGGAACCCATACCGACATTGGCAATTTTGCCTTTTGCAATGCATTTGTTATCTAACGCTGTCGCACACAAACCCTACGATTCTCTTCGCATTGAGCATCTTCATGAAGCATAGTTTGCTTTACCGTCATTACAGTGGCGCTTTTCTTCTTTTACCCTGAATTTTCACTCGTAGGGATAGTATAATCGAATACAACGTGTCACCATATGGGCATTTTATGTTTGGAGCAATGAACTCCACTTACACCAGGATACATGGGCTTGAAGACCACGTGTCTTTTGTATATCTCAGTCGGCAGAAATCACGCTAAGAGAACGTTGTGATACACGGCGTGTAAACGTGGAAAACAAGAGATAAGCTCGTTTCAACCGCTTGTCGTTGCTGGACGGCGGTGTTTTGGTTTCTCCCTGAGGCCAGAGTCCAGACGCGGAGGCGTGGTCGTAAACGGCACTAGTGCCGCTTTGCCGGGCGTGTGAACCCCCCTCGTAAGTGAAATGGAAGGGGGGGGGGGTCACTTTCCATTCTTATTTGGTGAGCAGGCGTCACAGCCCGAGTCCGTCAGCAGCGCGACCAAGGCCATTGCAATTCGTTCTCTTTCACTAACCTTCATTGTCCAACAGGAACGTTGCAGATCTACGGTAGCGACGCTGAAGACGCTGCATGTCAATCCAAACAACGCAACAGCCAACTAGTCACCATTGATCCAATCACCCGACTGGACCTCGCCCAGGACGCTCGTCCTACACGCCAGGATCCCGCTTCAAGGCTGGAATCCACTACGGAACCAAGCCAAATTACCGCCACCTCAAGACAATCCATTCTTCAAACACAGCCACCCAGTTCTTTAGTCCCTTCGACACGTCCCCGCGCTCTTGTAGAGGACTTCGAGGGTGACGCACCCCCTGCTGCTCCGTCAGGTGCGCTATCCAACTTGCTCGTCGTGCCTCTCTCATCAGCTCATGTCACGCTCTCACGATCGGGCCTATACTCTGTCCGTTCACAGATTCACCGAGGGCCTACAAGAGACAACGAATACTCAGCCAAAGCACCAACGCTTCCAACTCCACTTTCCTCTCCACCATTGACCGCACTCCTTGCACTCAGGGTTCTTCAACAGACAAGATGCACATTCCGCGTTTAGACAAGGCGTCGACTTCATCGGCATCCATCAACTCCATCTCGGAGGCCGGCCCGTCCTCTATCACATTGGATAAAGCGAGTCGCTCTAATGGCATCACCAGTATCAACGGGTTCAAGCTCAATGGATCTTCACCAATGAGCAACGGTGTCTCCAAGCACAGCTCTTCTGTAGCGCGCGTGTCCCTGCCAGGCACCACGTTGTACGACGACCCTTATGTAGACAGGGAAGAATTCGTCAGATTAGTTATACAGAGTCTACGAGACGTAGGCTACATGTAAGTCAACTTTTGATCGCCTTGGTCCTCTTATCCTCTCAGTACTACGCTGAATGTAATTGTTGCAGTGAATCTGCTGCAACCCTCGAAGCAGAGTCGGGTTACTCCCTGGAGGCACCGGAAGTCACCGAATTCCGCCGGTATATTCTCAACGCAGACTGGGCGAACGCGGAGTCACTGCTATCGCACCTTACTGCGGCAGATGAGGAGGCGACCTGGGTGCGATCGACACGCGTTATCATAGAACTTGATGACTCTGACACATCTATTCTAAGGAGGCCCACTTCCTTATTGGGAGACAGAAATACCTCGAGCTCTTGGAGGCCCGAAAAACCACAGCTGCACTGCAGGTGCTACGTAACGAATTAGCTCCTCTAAGCACAAATCCAGAGCAATTGCACGTATTATCGAGGTAGGCATCAAAGGATACTCAGATCGTCACACGCTTATCGTGCCTGTCATAGTCTGATAATGTGTTCGGACCCTGAGGACTTACGACGGCGTGCATCGTGGGATGGAGCATCCGGGACGTCTCGACGAACATTGCTCTCCGAACTGCAACGTAAGCTTTTAGGTCTCATTTCCTTCGTGATGTCAAGGAGCATTTGTGCCAGAATTTATACCCTCTACGACAATGATCCCTCCCAGGCGACTTGCGACTCTGTTGACACAATCAAGATATTATCAAAGAGAGCATTGCCTTTATCACAATGCGCCAATGAATACTGCTTCTTTCTCGCTATTCTCTGACCACCATTGTGACAGAGAGGATTTCCCTTGCGTAACAACTACTGTTCTCGATGTACACACGGACGAGGTGTGGAACGTGGCCTGGAGTCATGATGGCTTACGCCTGGCTAGCGCAAGCAAAGACAAGACAGCCATAATTTGGCGAATCGGGGCAAGTGTTTCGTTGTCCAAGGAGGATCAACGCTGACACCGTGTTCACAGTCGGATGCTGAACCTTCCTC
>JBBPQU010000390.1:0-22253 GCA_038092655.1 Boletus sensibilis | reverse complement strand
GGGTGGAATAACGAGTGGACCGGCCGGATAGCCAGAGCTCATCGGCACCGCTACTGAGCTCGTGTAGCTTGGGATGGGCGGGGGCGCGTAGATGGTGTTAGGTGGGGCGCCATACTACATATTAGCGTCGTCGTGCGAGATCGATTAGTAGATGCGGGTCGACGAGAACGTGAGTTGAGATGGAACTTACGCCAGCGTAAGACATGTCTTAAGTTTGTAAGTGGAGGAAAGGAAAAAGACAAGTCGCGATAAGCAGCCGCCCGAAGATCTTGATTGGAGAAGACGGCAAAAGTAATCCCGTCGGCCCGGTGCGTTCTGGAACCGCGCACGGAAGCAGTTCACGTCAGAGGCATTTTTGATGAACCCTTTCTCGGTTCATGATAAACTTCAAACACTAGAAGCTGCTCTTGCGGTGATCCTCCAGGAAGAATGTGCACCCACGAGAAACGATAAGGAAATAGATCTGAATAACTATCCTAATAATGTTACAGGTATCCTCCATGGTAGTCCAGACATGTGAGCATGTGCAGAGGGGGGTCGAAGCGAACAACTCGAAAGGAGAGCGTGTGCGTCGACATAGCTTGTGAAGGAGCCCAAAGGGCGTAGGGCGTAGGGCGTAGCCATTGTGGTCACAACGTCCCCGCGACGCTCAGGCACTGGCCGCAATCACGGGCGGTAAATCCACAGCCTTCTTCTTCGTACCATTGTTCCCATTTCCACCAGGCAACGCCCCCTTGGCACCTCTCCGCCCGTCCCCAACCCCCAAGACATCGGCGTCGAACGGCGTCGTCAAACGCTCCATCGACGCGTCTTCGGGCTTCAGCGTCAGCAAACCAGAGGGTAACGGCAACATCGGGCCACCAATCATATCCTTGGGTGGTGGTCCGGTCGCTTTGGCTTTCTTCTTCATAGTGCCTGTCGACGCTCCACTCTTCATGACTTGTCCGATAGGCCCCAGCTTACTTTGAGAGGAGGATGGCGCATCGTCCGGGAGAATTAATAGTGTTGACCCAGGTGTAGAACCAGCCATGTTCACGGGTTCCATGCCAAGCATTGGTGGGCCATGCGGAGGGGGAATAAGCGGCATACCAAGGATAACCGGAGGGGCAGATACGGCGGGTGCCAACGTGGCAAATCGCTCCTGATAATACAGTCTGAGCAACCCGATCTGGTCCTCCACGTACTTGGAGGTGATTGGGACAAACGGCGGTGGTGGCGGATAAGGCGGTGGCGGCTCTGTCGGCTGTGCCCTGCCATGCAACTCATTTCAGTATCCAAACGGACACACGGGGCAAAGCAGTGAACGTACTTTGTGGCACTGGTTCCACCGCCAGGTTTTCCTTTCAACAGTCTCTTGGGTACGCTCAAGCTCGAGAGACCAAGTTCTGCTGCGATGCCCAACTCCTTGAGTCCGAGGAAATCCTCATCGAACGCCTCTGAGAATCCTCCCAAGCCCATTGCGAATGGCGTCTCCGATTCCTCATCCTCGGAGCCGGCACCAAAGAGTGCATCGTCGTCCAGAACGTCGACGGATGTTGCTTCACGGTAAGCGTTGACAAGCTTCTTCTCGAGGTCAACAAGGCGCGAGCCATGTCGTACGACATCGTCCTTGATGTATCGTTCAAGGTCTTGGATCTTCGTGATCCCGGATTCGAAGAGGGTATGCAGAATAATTTCCTAGCCATATCATAAACAGTGTCAGTATTCACCAGCGTCTTATTGGCATCTGTTTGAAGGAGACCAGAATACCTTACCTCAGGTGTCATAGTCTTTGCATACTTGTCACAGAGGAATCTAAGCGTCCGACCAACGTTCAGGAAAAACTCGGACGTTACACCTGTCAGAACATCCAGGGTTGAAGCAGAGGTACCTTTCGAAAATCCAGAAACTCAGCGCTCACGTCCTGCTTACCGACGACCCGACTGCGAGCACTCACCTTGGAACCCAGCATGCTCCAGCACCTTCCCGTTCGTCCACCGCAAACAATGCACTGCCCGCTCGCGTCCCAACTCGATGCCACTCTCTATGTCGCCACTCTTCAGTCCCACCAGCGATTCCCACGGCCGCTCATCAACAAACTCGTCCACGGGATCATCTTCGGCCGTTTCTGGCGGTTCATCAGTCCCCACCCCACCACCGTCTTCGGCGTTGAGGTTCAGCGCCGCAAACTTGGCGTGCGTTCTCCGGACGCGTTTCAGCGTTTTGATGTTGGAGTTCATTATACCAAGGAGAGTATTTGGCGACGCAGTGGGAGCTTGGGGCTTTTTCTTTAGGCGTTTTCGCTTTGAGGGTTTCAATGGACTTGATTCGGCCCTGACCTGAAGAGGTGGGTAACTCGAAGAGGATGAGGGAGGAAGACCATTGGCGAGTAACGCATCGGACTGTGTGGCAGACCACCAGAGCTCGGTAGCACTTTTATTCCTTTCCCTAATAGCGCTTTCATCATCCGAATCGGGAGGAGTGAGTCGTGCACGTTTCCGAGGACGATTGTGGATACCATTGCTGAGTGGTTCAGGGAAGAGGTTCGGTGTTCGGAGGTTCGGTCTGGAATCAAGAATGAACACTCACGGTAGCCTGCGTTTCAGTCCTGCTTCGTTCTCTAGTTTGACACCTGCCGACTGCTCATCCTCGCTCTCACTTTCCCATTCCGGGGTCACGACATAACCTCGTAGCCTCTCAATGAGACCTTGATTTAAATGACCGTTTGCATGGGCAAGGGTAGATGGACCAGGTTCACCAAGTCCATCCAGCTCGATATCAAGGGATCTGAAAGTGGCCATTCCTTCGGGGGTACGTACAAGTGCAGGGGTATCTCCAAACGGCACATCCATGCTCATTTTCTTGACGGGGATACCCGGGGCAGGCCGTATGCCATTGATCGAAGACAGTCGTGGTGGAATAGCGCCTGGGAGGGAGTGCGACGCAGAAGATGGCTTGATCCGGTCATGTGATGAATATCCGTTGAACTTTGGCCGCGCGATAGGCCGAGGAGGGGATGAAGAGAAATCTGGGGGTATAGTAGGATCGACGCGGTCCTTGCGGTCTGTTATATTCGCGAGGAGTCCGTCAGCCTTGTTCTTTAAGCGTATCGCGCATTGTCGAAGGGGGTGATCCTGTCGGAGAACGTAGGCAGTGACAATGAAAGACAAAGAACGATGGACAGTGGGATTTAGTAGAAGAGAAGGACAACCATTGAAAGACTCGCCTCCGTCGCGTTATATGTAAAGCAATTCGACCAGATGAGGTCAAGGTCGTCCTTGAACTCGCGCTTAGACTTGTACTGCTTCGCCTTTACCTTCTTAAGCATTGATTGTAGATCCATAGGATTGGATATCACTACGAACCCAGCAGGAAGCGGGGAGCTGGTATAAGAGAATGGTATGAGAAGACAGATCACATACGCACCGTCATAGTAATCTGGAACGTCCGATTTTGCGACTGGTTTGAGGAATGCTTCCGCATCATGGTTATCCTGGTGGCATGCATCAGGAGGAACCCTGGGCGGTGGGTGCGGTGGGTCACACGCACCATAGTGACTGTTCGGAGGTCGTGTAGCAGCCCCTCGAGTGATTCGTAGAATGGTTCGGAGACTTTGTTATCGTACCCCTGGCGCTGGCGCGTACGTCAGGCAATTGTGGTGGCACGGTGACAGCGGTGCATACCCTGGCATCCTTGACTGTATTTAACAGTAGTTTCAGGTCAGGAGTCGCCTGGACCTGACTCTCTGTCAGTGTCCGGAGGAGGTTCTACGTTGCATTGCACGGTGAGTTGGTCGTGTTCATAGTGGTGATGAATTGCTCACATTCATGGTCGCTGAACGCGCTAAGCGCGAAGTAAGTTCAGTGACGCTGTGTGGGGCGAGCGGGACTAGGTGCCTAATTCAATCTCCGCCTGTAATGGTTCCGCCCGTTGGACAAAGGAAACATTCGAGTCCGTGGCGCGCCTTTGTTCCCACTCGGAGGACTACATTACTCTGCAAATTGCGCCAATTTAATGAAGCGGTCTTGTCCTTGACTCATCGGTCCGTTGACATCTCGTGCGATGTTCGCAATGGAAACCGACACTGCCCATCGCCTCCGTCGTTTCTCGCAAAATATATGAGGCAATATTGACTCTTGAATCCGTTCACCCATTTGGACCCTGGGGAATGGCCAAAGATTGGTTGCTGCTTTGTCGTGCATATGCAGTTTTACATCTACCCTACGCGTCGCACGGAGCCCCATCGTTCGATCTGGACTGAGTGGTTCTAGGAGACTTGGCTGCATTCAGCGCGAGTCGCAAACTTGGCGAATAACGCTGCATTGCCATCGCGGATACGCTTGACCTATCCCCGTCGCCCCTATGTCCGGGTGCCGAAATCTAGATGGGACATCCAGTGCTAGACAGCGTACCCAGTAAACTCATCCTCTATGATCACCCGCTATGGATGTTGTGTGCGGGTGTCATCTGATACTAGAGCACATCTCATGCATATGGGCGAGTGCAGTCACTCTGTCGGATGTTTCTCACCTATGATTAGAAGAGTTCCACATCAAACGGCTGCCGTCTTGCAAAGCGTCGTCGAATCACCTCCGGGCCGAGCGGGTATCCGGACCGCAGTAGGTGTATAAGAGAGGATGAGAGACGGAAAATTGTTTTCACCCATCTTGTGCACAAGTATGTCCCTTGGAAAAGTGATCACTCTCAACACCGGCGCGACCATCCCCCAGATCGGTCTCGGGACGTGGCTGTCGAAGCCACAAGAAGTCGAGAACGCGGTTTGTCATCTTATCGTTATCGCCGATCCCCCCTGATTCCGCTGTCTAGGTCGAGATCGCCGTCCAAAATGGTTATCGCCACCTCGACCTAGCTAGGATATACCAAAACCAGGACGAGGTCGGTCGTGCGCTCAAGAAAGTCATACCTTCCGTCGTCTCCCGTGAGGAGCTCTTTATCACCTCCAAGCTCTGGAATTCCTCTCACCAGCCTCAACTCGTCGAGGCTGCGCTTGACGAGACCCTTGAGCAACTCGGTCTCAACTACCTTGATCTCTACCGTGCGTACAGGACGCATATAGCCACCTCTTGTATTAACGAGCTACAATACAGTCGTCCACTGGCCCGTCGCATTCGTGCCCGGAAAGGGTCTCATCCCTGCCAACCAGTCCTCGGGTGAGGTCGAACTCGACACACAGACGTCCCTCGTTGACACCTGGAGGGCCATGATCAAACTGCGAGAGACAGGAAAGGTACCGTATATGCGCACTCCCGTCCAGAACTGCACTCATTTCTTGACTAGGTCAAGGCAATCGGTGTCTCAAACTTTACCATTGCCCAACTCAAAGGCATCATTGATGCTACTGGTGTCGTTCCGGTGCGTTCTCCTCCAAAGTTGTTCCGTCTCGGTGCTTATATGCGGTGCTTAGGCGGCCAACCAAGTCGAGGCCCACCCTCTCCTTCCGCAAGACGATCTCGTCGCATACTGCGCGGAGAAGAACATCCACCTGACGGCTTACAGCCCGCTCGGCAACAACTGTGCGTGTTTCGCTTTGGCCTGTAAAGGATTTTTGTGTTGATGTGGACATCAGTGGTTGGTGTTCCCATGCTCACCGAACACCCTGTCGTCCAATCGATCGCCAAAAACCTCGGTGCAACCCCGGCCCAAGTGTTGGTTGCCTGGGGTGCTTACCGTGGGTATTCTGTCATTCCCAAGAGTGTGCAAGAGGGTACGTAATGCATGTCGTCTCTCGAGACAGGATGGACATTTAACGTTGTGTCAGGCCGTATCATCTCCAACTTTAAGCAAGTCGTGTTGAGTCAGGAGGACTATGAGAAAGTGACAGCGATTGGACATGACAACATCAGACGGTGCGCTGCTTGGCCTCGCTTGGAACCGTTTGTTGATCTCATTTCAGGTACAACACGCCTGTGACATACAACCCCAAGTGGAACATCAACATATTTGATGAGGATGTTGAAAAGAGCGCGGTCACGAGTGTCAAGATTGTTTAAACCATTTTGTATGATTAGCACTGTTACTTGAATCAGATCTCGAAACTTGTCCGGTCATCGGCAAATGGATAACGTCAGCCAACTTTCGGGATCCGCCAAGTCGTGCCTTGCTCCGACGCCGACACTGCATCTTTGCGGGGGGGGGGGGACTCTTCCTCAAATATCCCAAGTTTAATCGACCTCCTCCCCGCTCTCCTTCCCCTCCCGTATTTCCTCATGCCAGGTGGTTCTCCGACTGCATACCTTCTCTGGTCCATTCTCTCAGCCTTGGTCAGTTCTCTCTAAATCTCCCTTTTCTCTTCCCAACTTTCCTCCACATACAGTTCTTCTCCTTCCACCTCTTCCACCTCTGGAGCTACGACAAGTTCCAGTGCCTCAAATGGAACCAGTCCGGCAGGAAGCCCGGCGCCTTCAAGCGTTTCATGAGCGTACGTCTCCCCCCCCTCTTTCCCTACTTCCGCTTCTCACCCTCATTGCCAGTACACCTACCTAGCAACCCTCATATGTCTCGTCTTCTTTGGCGTTGCATTCACTTTTTTCAAGTTCCAGGAAGGTGCGTTGCCATCACCCTCCCCTCTCCACGTTTCTCTTACCCTTGGTCCAGGTTTCATGACGACAACAGACGGCCGGTGTGAGTCCCTCCATTTCTTCCGGCTCTCCGCTCATCCCCTCTGCCAGTAACACCGGTGCCACTCGAGTACTACTCAGCTAAAAACAAAAAATGGGTGCTCCCGCTCTTGCTCGTGTTCAGCATTGCATGGGCATGTGAACTGTCAGTCCCCCGTCGCATTCTTCTACTCTCCATCTAATCGTCACCCTAGTGTCACCCACCTCGAAGGCAAGCCCGCTCTCAATAATCCTCTCGCACTCCGCTGATTTCTTGTCCGGCGCAGAATTCACTTTCTGGCTATTCCTCCAAAATCAAGGCCCTACCACGAGGCTATGGTTCGATAGCGGCGAGTTTAGATTCTGGCGCTGGGGTATTTCGCCATCGTTCCTTGCGTCGAAAAAGTTTGGTTCGCTGATTGCGTGGTGCTAGGCACATTGTTCGCCTTGATCGGCATGCCACTCACGACCTTCGTCTCCCGGAGACAACTCGACTCGGTAACCACCACGAGCTTTTCATTGACCACTCAACAATACTAATATAACGGCTCTAGTGCCTTGCCTGGACGCTTCTAGTTGGATCTTCTGCATCCACCGCGACATCCTTGGCCTTCCTTTACGTCCTCTCCCGGTTTCCCGCCTTCATTCGCCGCGTAAAGGACGACGGCGCCGCTCCGAATGTAGTTCTCCGTCTTGTCTTCTTTTACCAGCTTAATGTGAGTATATCATGCCGATGCACTCTCAATTCGTCAACCAACGTTGCGGATCTAGGTGGGACGCATCATCTATCGTTTCTTGTTTTCTCTTCCTTTGTTTGTATTATCCCTAGATGGTGTACAAGGAACTCACGCAATCAACAACAGCACGTAAGTGTTTGCCCGGTAATATGGTTTCTACCCCGTCTCATTCTTTGTTTCTTGTCTAGATTTTGGCCGGGTAAGTGCTACCGTTCGTCGAGAGGATGGGGTCCATAACGGTGCCGGTTAGACTTCCTGTTGATGGTTGGAGCCATCGGTGCATTCGTTTCATCTGCGATAACTCTACTCGTATGCCATTCCCGCCCTTCTCGTGTGATTCATGTACTGAAAAACATTAATTTACAGATTTTTTTCCCCCGTTCGCTGACGCAAGAACTCGGGTACACACTCATTCCTGTCGCGAAGCCACCCTCGTCCGTCGACCTGAACCGGCCGCCTGTTGTCTCCGACCAGCGCCCCGCTTCTCCAAAGGACCAGGTCATACCCATCTTTCGGGCACCCTCGGGACAACCCTCGTCAGACTCGGGACATGATGCATCACCCGAGTACGAACCGGAGGATCCATCAAACGCCGCACATCCCAATTCGCTTGAAGGCAATTTCCGAATGCAAGCATGGCACACTCACGATGTTGAAACGCCCAGCTCAGAGTCATACATCTTCGATCAGCGTTCAAGGAGTCTAGTGCGGTCACGCTCAGAAGGTCAAGCGTCAACGCTACATCCTTATGTGAGGCACCTCGTGCAGTTCTTTACCCGTGATTTTCCCGTTGATCGTCGTCCTATTGAAAGGTTCGGGTGTTCCGGTCACCAATAGGTGGGAATTTTTCTATTATCCTCTGTTGCCGTGCCTTAATTCTATTTGCAGATATAACTGATATTGAATCGCTCGACGACTTGCCTGAACGATGACCCCCTGGAGCCGCACCGCGTGATGATACAGATGATACCCCCGGCACATGACCGCGCGACTTGGGCCAAACTTGTTACTAACCCCGTGCTGACGTCGCCTCCCCTTTCCCTCCGGACAGGGCTATCCGCATCGTCGCACTTGTTCCATCTCTTGTTTTCACGCTCTCTGTCACCCAACTGCTCCGATCGCTCGCTTTCAGACTCGTTCAATCACTCAAATCTAATGTCTGCTATCAACAATGTATTCATATTATCCCCTCCTACCAACGACCCGGAAAAATACGCACACACGTATGCTACACGGACTGACAGCGCCCTGGGTTGCTTTATATGATACCCCGATCTACGGAATCTGTCGAAATCGAATGGAGACTCGTCTCGAAACCCAAACTGGAATGGGCGTCAGTTTTGTTGATTGGCCGTGGGTGGATCAGATGATCGGATCTACTTCTCGAGGGACCGATGGCATTTCTTTGGTTTTTAGGCGCTTTTTTTCTTTTTGGAAAGCGGAGGATTGGAATTGGGGTCCTTGTTCGTGTACCTTTACTTTCTCCCTCGCTCTTTCTCTCTTTTTTTTCGTTGACTGGTGCCAAGCACGCACGACCCGAACCTAGGTAATCGGATCGGATCCGAGGACCACGAATTCGCGGACGAGTGGGCCCATCGACGGACGTGACTGCCAGTGCACGAATGCCACGTACTTGGTCTTGTCGTTTTTGATCAAAAGGAAATGACCGTCTTGTGTATGCCTTTTTTTTTTGATACCCATTCAAAACCACGATCTGACGGAAGGAGACGGACTCCGGTTGTAGTGATGTGACACACAGGGGCGTTATGTACAAATATGTTACGCCGTAACGGGCGCTGCGTCTCAGCCACACGGACACCTCAGAACCACGAGGAACCCATGCCCATGCCACATCATCGGCGTTGGTCTGCCAAAGTGACGGCCGCCTTCTACCCGTACTCGTTGTCGTGTGTCAGTCGTGTCAATGCCGAGACGAGGGCAACGAGTCGGCACCGGAACGCGTGGTGTGTTCGTCGACTAGGTCAGCCTGATGTGGCGTTCCAATGATGAAAGACGCTGTTCTGGGTCGGGGAGACTATACTTGGACGGTGGCATCCGCAGAACACCGCTGCGCAGCTCCTTTCTATGGATCGGTCGTTGGGGAACGGAGATACGGACGTGGGATGGGCGAAACTACGTCTAATCCAAACAGATCGCCAAAAGAAAAAAGGGGTGATGGCGTGATGCGGGGAGGGACGACACATCGGATCACTGTTGGTTGATGCGGTCGTTGGACGTGGGAGGGCGGGCCCGATAACCGCGTCCGATCCAACTAACCCGTCAAGGAAAGGGCGGGGTGACAATTGAGAAAGCCCTCGGAGGCCTGGGATGTACCCCACTTGCCCGGTCAACAACCCCTCTCTTCCATCGCGCAAGACTACGAAGCAGCCGTGCGGGAAGAATCGGTATGAACGACGTCGGTCAAAGTCGGAAGGACAGCGTTGACAGCTTTGGAGCTGCAGCGCCTTTGCGTCTAACGGGATCGTGGCGCTCGTGACCACTACGCCGAGTCCAAGTGTGTCGAGTGGAACTTGCTACATATCGGACATCTCGGGCATCGTGTTCCAAATCGTGTTTCGGGGAATCGGGACCTTGGGGCGTCGAAAGAGAGGATATTAGAGTTTTGTGTTCGACCCTGTTGTTTTATGTATATCTGTTTTGCCGCCTAGTCCGAGGACGTCGATTGAACGCACTTGAGTCGAGGTAGCACAGAAAAAAAAAAGGCAAGCGTTAATTGGTCGCATGACCAGACGTTTTCAGGACAGGATCACCGCTAAAATTCCAAAGGTGTGAACGCCGGTTGCCAGGAACGATAGCAGGGTCACCTTTGTTTGTGAACGCGACTCCTTTTTGAGGAGCTATACGGCCGCATACCAAACCTAATAATTTCTTCGAGTCGGCGTTCATCAAGCGCCGCCACGATGGATAGGGATTTAAATCTAAGGTGCCCCTGAACAAGTCGAATAAACTTCAACTCCGCGGTTCGTGTCACGGTGGGAGCGATTTGACCACACGGTGATCGGATCTTTGTCGAATTTGAACCTTTTTTTCTCGTCGCACAAACGTTGAATCACCCGCCCGGTATTAGTCGTCCGTCTCATCCGAGATCACGGCGACGTAAGGGTTTGACAGATCGAGCTGCAGTTGGAGTTTGAACGAGCTAGAACTGGGGTGTTCTCCTCAAAATGGGTCGGGGATGCTTGTACCCCAGAGACCGGCGAGTTCATACCCGGACCGTACTGTACCCAGCCTACTCGGCCTCTGAGAGGCATGCGGTCTTGTTGGATTCCGAGATATTTGATGGCTGTTTACCTCGAAATACTTGGATCAAACTTCGTTTTCGAGTTCTTGCTTGTCAGTCACGGTGGACTCCTCGCACGCGGTGGCCGATGGCGTTCATGCAATGACGTTAGGCGTCTTTGTCCATCCGCCACGAAGCTTCTTCTATGACTGCACTGCGCCGAATTCCTACGCAGACGCAACCTGCACTCCTCGGAGGAGACCCGGGGAGGAAGATGCGGAGTTACCGCGACCTTTGTGTGGAGAGAAAGTTCGATGAGCGGGGATCATATCGGGCAAAGAGGAGACGACTTACCGACGGGGAGTGTCAGCTCAATTGCGAGAAAGATCGCAAACTGAGTTCGCCAGCGAGTTACATAAACCGGGGTCGGTGAACGTCCGAGAGACAGACAAATGTGAACATTCGACCGATTGTCCGTCGTAAAAACATGGCGGGCGCCGGTGACACACAAGCGATTACAATAGCAACACTGTCGAGCAACACCAGTAATACACTTACGGTCTGGAAAGCTGATCGCCAAGTGGACGTGGTCAGCCTGAGAGTTCTCCGAGCCCGCCGAAGTCGCGGATCTGGGTGGTCTCCGGCTCCGTGATCTCCTCCCGGTTACTCGCCTCCAGGCATTGCCCCGCCGTTGTGTACGTGGCCCTTGTGAAGTATCACCGCATTCCGAAGCTGGTAGAACCTGTATTCCGTGTAGGACACCGGAGGAATGTGCGGATCCACGCCCTCGTTTCGAAGACTGCGACAGAACGCGAACAGCGAGTCGTTGAGCTGGGCTGATACAGGCAGGATCTTATCCCCGAGAAACGCGTAGAACTGAGCTGTACTTGCCAATCATTGTGAGATCAACGACATGGCGTCAAAGAAATGTGAAGAGGATACTCATTCATCGTGACTGTGTGGTAGGAACTGGGAAGCGTCGGAGGTCAGGGGCATTTTCGGAATTCACCTACCTATGACGTCATAGCTCTATAGGAATCAGTCGCAAGCCATCCAAGCATTAACACTGTGGTCGCGGTCAAGCCTTTCTTTTCACATCGAATCGCAGACCGGCATTAATCTGGGAGCGAGTGCATTAAACATACACATGTCATTACTTGATTTGTGATGAGTGCGAGGTACCACTTGCTACCACAATGCACCCTAAGCTTTTAGTTTCTACACTCAACTCGTTGAACCATGTGCTGCAACTCACACATCTCTTCTACAACGCTACCTCCCCGTTCGTAGCAAATCGAGCCCCCACTGGACGACCCCTATCTCCGGCTTTTGCACGCGTTCAACCGGGTCTATCAGGCGGCCCTTTTCCTTCTCTTGCATTCTAGTCGCCCAAGAGTCTACGGGCTGCTCCTGTTCGACCCCGGGCTTCTTCCAGATCTCCTCGATCGCCTCCCGCAGCTCCGTGTCGAACGCACTGGACTCTTGCTGCAGTGCTTCACCCTCCGTGCGGTGCGCCTTTGAGAACTGCAGCAGATGAGGCAGCAGCTTCTTGACTTCGCCTGCGGGTGGTCAACGTCGTGGTCCTTGGGGTTCGACATAACCCACAGAGGACGTACCTTGGGTCACCGTCCACCTTGCGACCAGTTTCGAGATCGACTTGAGGAGATATTCTTCCTCGTCCACTGTGCCTTTCCGCCCAGATCCGACTTTGCGTTCCATTTTTCTCTTCGTCTTGGAACTATGCCTGAGTATAGCGTGTTCATAAACCTCGCTCACGCCATGAAAAATAGGAGCATCGCTCACTTGGATGCCTTGGATGCGACAGACGGCGCGGCCGTGTACCTCGTGAACGCTGTCGGCGCCATCGACATGTCCGTCATCACGTCTACATTGTGGAGATTTGTGTCCTCAGTGCCATAAAAGGCATCTTGGCAGTCCGGTGTTATTGATGTCGTTGAATTCAGAACAGTAGGATGAGAAAGGCGTACCTGGTTGCTCTGCTTTCTTGATACGAAGTTCTTGCAGTCGAGAGATCTGTTTGCGAAGCTGCTCGCGCATCTCCGAGAGGTCATCTGCAAGTTGGGATCGAGTCTCGAGTGCCCCTGGGAGTATCACGTCCTCAAAGAGCTCAGACGTTGAGTGCAATGATACCTGTCACAGATGGGATGAACGAGGTATCAACCAATGGACTTCGATATACTCACAATCCTCCGCGCCTCTGAAAGTTCATTGCCCTGGACGAGAGCAATGACTGCTTGCCGAATATCTCCGGCGTAATCGATAAAAACTCGTGCCGCTTCGAGATAACGCTTCTTTGACAATAGCTCCTCTGCAAATAGGATAAGTCGGACAAGTTGAAACAGTACCTCCAAAACAGACCGGAAATGCGATAAGCAATCTCTTTAACCTCTTCTTCGGGCACCTTTTCCCTTGTAGAAATATCAAAATGCTCCTGCCATTCCAATGCCCTTTCGTGCGCGACCATCGCTTTTCGGAAGTCACCGGCCTCGATAAACGCTAATATATCCCGATCCAGTTAGCGTCAGCCCGACTTAGAAACTGGCTTCGCACCAAGAGCTGCCTGTTTGTAGTCCCTCCGCTCGAACAGCCAACTGCCATACGCAGTTAGGACGGCCTCGAAGATATATCAGTCCAATACTCTTTCAGGACATGGAGAAGGGCTGACCTGGTGTTGCTCCGTACCTTGCCAAATTGCAAGACCTTCCTCATATAGCCGATGGTGCTCAAGGTATTCAAGAGCCTCCTGGAAATACTCAGGGCCTATCAAGGTGTGAGTAACCAGCAAGTTTCGATTGATTCGCCTGACCTGCAAGATTGAGGTTTGATAGTGCTTTCCCATATCTTCGAAGATGATCGTCGATTTTAAAGCGCTGATAATATTGAGGGAGAGCTCTCAGTTCTCGCAGGAATGGGAGATATTCTCTCGGATCCTGAAACGAGGGCAGGTTAGGCAGATACCGTCATTTAACCTGACGGGATGACCTTTTGTGCGTGCTGGGCTACCATCAATACCAGCGAGAAATCGTACATTCCAAGGGCAGTGTCGAAGAGTCTATCGGCGTCCACGAGGAAAATAACATATTTCACAGCATCCTCGACCAGGTCTGGCTGCGAATCTGAAAAACATTCATAAGCACTGCTGCAAGTCGCGCACAGAAAAACGTCAACCTCGTAGGTGAAGCAGCATAGCGAGTGCTGCTTCGTGATCCGGTGGCGATTTGACCACATGTGCAGTCAAAATAGAGTTGACATACTTGCTGATGTCTTTGGTTTCAAGTTCACGACGTACGGCGTCGCATACGTCAGTAATCGCCTTTTGCGTGAGCTGGCTTTGCCTACGTGGATCAGGAACATGACACTAGGCGTTGAGGAAAGTGAGACTGACCCAACATTAGTTAGGAATAAATTAACGTAATCGACATCCTGGACTTGATCGACAAATTCGGACACCTCTGCCATGAACGTGTCCTGGTTGTGCTGCGCGATGATACTGAGATCGATTCGGTGCTTCCGGCATGACACGAATGCCTTTTTCCACCGCCCTCTGTAACCAAACTGAGTGGAAGGAGCACCACACGAAGCAAATACTGTCTACCCACGAGTCAAGATCAGCCTTCACGACTTCCATGACCAAAGGACGAGGGTTGATCGTCTCCAGATTACCTCTTGGCATCTGCAGTACCAGGCTCATTGTATTAGGCACAACTGTCACAATTCTGGAACCTCGTTCAACACGGCGCTTCTCCCAGGTGTCGCTTGGCAGCTGCATAACTGAGTTTCCGTTTTCCAGAGACAGCTCCTCCTCTTCTGTTTTCATGTTCAGTGTTTGCTGTACCAACGTCGTGACAGGAACGAATTGGGCATCGTGAGCTGCGGTGGTGAAGATCACGAAACCTGATGCGATAGCGAAGGAGTTTGCGTTGCTTGCAAGCAATACCGGCTGCGACCCAGGAGCAACGCAATACAATTTGCCTGAATACGCATGGCCGACAAACAATCGAGTGTCATCCACCACGGAGCATGTCGTCCAGAAGCAGTGCTCGGGGAAGGCACAGAGTGGCGAAACAATATCTTGGGTGTAATCCACTGACACCAGTGTCAGAAAAATGCAGACACAAGTCCCAAAGTGACTCGACCTTCAGATATTTCTCCGTTAGTATCCTGCCACATCAGGAGCAGGTGAATGTAGCTCGCAATGAGTCGACCATTGGCTCCAGGCATCTTGACAAGGAAACATTCCTCCCTCTCGGGTTTTTCATCACTGGCATCAGCGATTGAAATCTCGTGAATCGTGACATGGTCGGAGCCTCTCTCTGAACCGAGTAATGTTACCCTCACAGTGCGCTTTCCACCTCCGGTCAGATCAGACACGGACACCTGTCTCCAGGACTTTTCTCCGTCGTGTAGATCTGCCCTCCAAACGAGCACGGGATCCATCACCTTCTCTTTTCCTGGTCCTATCCTCGTATTCAGCGACCAGACAGAAACGCGACCGCTCTGCCACACGGAAGCCAAGAGGTCATTAGATGGGGATAATGAGATATGAACCGGTGTCTGTGCCAAGGGAGTGGACAGTGATGTTTTGAGTTGATAGGACGACATTGGAGGAGGTACGTTTTGGGTGCGGAAAGGCGTAAGTAGAACTTCATCTGTTAGATGGATTAACGAGTCAATAGAAACTATGCCTCAACGAGAGGAAGACAACCTCCGTCAACAACCCCAACAGTACCAGTGGCATTTGCACCAGCGCAGGTCTCCCAAGCGAACGTTCTCGAAATGAGTTGTGCTAAAGAGAACTAGATTGAACATGGACGTGCAAAAAAAACTAAGTGCGAAAAAGCTTACACGCGGTTGTCGTTAGCAACCTCAACGAGGTTTCTGGATGCCATGCGACACTCGTGAAATGGCTATCACCCGGGGCCTGGAGCTCTTGCTTGAGATACCTATATTAGGTGTTCCAGGAAGGGGTTAGCAAAGGAGAAGGCATGAAGTAACTGACAATGCTACCAATGATAGTTCCCACTCGTCCACAGCTGCACCACGTCACCATCCAGCTTCTCGATCCACACTGCGAGGACAGCGGAATCAGGAGACCATACGAGGTCTTTGACTTTATATCCTGATCCGTCGTCCTCAAGTGGACGTCGCAGACTGAATTCGCCATGTCGAAGGCCGTTTCTCTCGAAGAATACAACATTGTGTTTTCCACTTTTTCGAACATCCTGGGGTCCGTTGCGGACCTCATTTTGCGTAGATGCGATAAAACCACCATTCGGTCTCCATGCAGCACTTGCTTCGAGACCTGATACTGTTTCAGAAGTCGATTGGAGGCGACCTTCGCGGGAATACACCCTGATCACACGTCGCGAACGAGATGATCGTGAAGAAACCGCAAAGTAGGCGCCATCTCCACGCCAGGTGATACGTGGCCGAACATTGTCAACACGACCTTCATATTCAACATTTGCTTGATCCTTATTAGCTTTGAGATGAGTCCTGCCTATCGATCCGTGGAACTGAGTTTCTTTGGAACCCCAGCCGACATTTATAGGAGCATCTGGATCATGAAATCGTCATTAGACGGTTGACAGGGCTGGAAGCAAATCTTGCCTTCCCCAAATTCATTAGTCTCAATCGGGACCTCCGACAGTACATCAAAAGTTGATGTCATTAGAATTACGTTGGTGTCTACATCCATGGATAAATCGACCATTTTTGGGAGAGTAGAATAATCGATAACGCACCAGTAGCCAAGGCCAACAGCGAGTCATCAGGGCTCCAAGCCACAGCTGCGATCCCTGACTCTACTGTGCCTAGGACATCAGCATCTCCCTGAAACAACGGTTAGGAAGAGAGTAGCTACACTCTGATCACTTACAACAAAGTCACCAGATTCATCAAGCCCCCACACCACGATATCTCCTGCAAGCGTCACCAGTACGAGTTGATTGGACTCGGAGAGTACCCTGAGATTCGCTATCCCAGCATTCGGGGAAGTATACGAGCCACAAAAGACGAAGGAACCATTTCCGGGAGTCGTAGAAACGCTGTCCGACGTTCTCCAGATCAAGATTACTTGTTGCGATGACTCCGTCCCAGCGAAGGTAGCATTCCGATCGAGGTCGATTGCGATTGCACTGAGAACGGCAGAAGCATCGTCGGATGTTGGGCTTGAGAATTGTATTACACCTTCCGCCTGTAGAATGGACACCTGAACAGTCGATAGCGTTAGATTTCGCATCGGGATGAGTGTTGCTGCAACAAAGTGATCATGGCTCAACGTTCAACAGCTTATTGACATCGGACTCATCAAACCCTAACCTTAAATTAAGACTTGCTTCATTCTCGCCAACAGGTCTTTCTGAGATGGCACCTTCGAGAGCGAAACAAGAGTCTACGTCCGTGGCAAGTCCTTCCAAAGAACGACCACACAAAAAGTCCAGACATCACCCATACCCCAATAAGCCACGACGATCAACTCACGAGGATGCTCTTCCTGGGGTTCAGAGGCTCAAATCAGCCCTCCGGCAAACAAAACGACTTCTCGCGAAGGATAATTTAGCAGCGGATGTACGGGTGGAAACGGGACGTCGCTTGAAAGCTCTCGAGGCTGACCTTGCTCGCGCTGAGCAATCTCGAAAAGAACGTCAATATGCAACGAAATATCATAAAGTCAAGTTCTTCGGTGAGTTTGTCGCCCGGATGACGAGTTGTTGAGTGAGACCACTCTCTTGTACCTAGAACGCCAAAAAGTAGTTCGAAAAATAAACCAGACGAAGCGTAGCATAGCAAACTCGGAAGCGAAGGAGGCGGAGAAGCTCGAATCTGCACTGGTTGATTTGAGGGTGGACCTGAACTATGTTTTGGTAATTTGACATGAAACTTGGTCGTCTCAACCACTGATGACGGTCTTAGCACTTTCCTAAAACTAAGAAATATGTCTCGTTGTTCCCGCCTGAAGTCCGCAGATCTGGTTCTACCGTTGCACCGGTTGCTGCATCGTCGGACAACGAAGAACGATCGAAAGTGCGCGAAATGATACGTCAACAAATGGAACGCGGGGAACTAAGCGCACAGCCTGAAAATGAGCTAGGGAAACTAGGACAGGAAAACAAGCAATTGGTATCCGGCCGAAGAGGAGCTGACGTAGCTCCTTCAATCAAGGCTCGGTCCCACACCGATGACGTTGAAAGTGATGATTTCTTTGGAGATGATGATGAAGAGGACTCTCAGCAGAGCGAAGCATCTGATTCCTAACCATCGATGACTTCATACTTAATGTTTCGTGTACTCGCGGGACCATATCAATCTACCATGAAATCTTCAGTTGCAATTATGGTGCTTAGTTCTGTTGGCCGCCCAACCTATCGTCTTCAAAATAGCATCTTGCATCATCGTCAGGCCGTCATTGAAGTGTCCCTTCACCTAGGGCGATTTCTATCTCCGTGACCAAAGCATCTCACTGAGCTCCCCTTGCTTGCACACACCGACATCACGGTCTTTTACGGACGCCGAGCTCAGATACTTACACCTTGAATCCGGTGATCGTCCACATGACAGAATATGACCAGGTTGAGAGATCATTCAGCCTTGGCCGCATACTAGCACTACTTCGGGAATGTTCGATCAGGTGGCGAGTCCGACACCGTTAATGGCCAAAACATCACCAAGCATTGTCGACACTTCCGAGATAAATTATGGACAGAGCTGTCAATAAATGTCCATATCTACCAAAGCGCCACTAAGCAGAGAAACGTTTGCCCATGCGGCAACCTGAAAATGTTGCTTACACCAATGCGTCAATATGCACACGCACCGAACAACTACGGGACAGCTTAACGGCGCCAAAACATACCAAGGTCGATGTTAGCGGTCTCACACTGCCAGCTTGTCGAGAATCGCTTCCAGCTTTGGGTTCCCGCCAAGTCTCGTCACCTCGGCACGTGCTTGCGCTTCCAGTGAGTTCAATACGCTGAGGGTATACTCAGACGAATGTGTCACTTCCTTGAGATACGAAATCGTGTGATGTTTAAGCGTTGGACTCTTCGGCCTTTGATGGAGGACATCTGCAGAATTGGTAAGTTCAACCGACATTAAAACTGACGCTGTTCATACTTATTATGTATTTGCTGTCAGGCTTTTCCCTGATACCGTGGATAATTGGGAACGAAAACTTGCCCTCTGACAGGTCTTCAGCGAACCCCTTGTTTTCCGTGTACTGGATGATGAATATTAGGTGAGTGGACCGTTAGACATGGATTTACCCACCGTATCGCTCCACAGATTCATGTAGTCGTCGCGAATCTGGAACCAGATACCCAACAAGTCAACGAGCGGGACATAGTTTCTAGTGAGGAATTATCCATACACGTCAGACCGCTTTTCGTGACGTTTAACTTACATGTCAGTATTGACGGTGGCGCACTGCATCATCAATCTCACTGCAATCCGCAGTAGTCCTCCTGTCTCTGAGCATCGGATGACTAGGTAGCTCGCTTCATTTTGTAGCTGTCGAGTACTTACTGTCCTTCACCATCTGTATATACTCTTCCTCGGTGGGACACTGGAGGTGGTCACGCCAAAATATTTCCCAGCCCTGGCCACGGTGCAGCGCCAACATTTCGTCTAATCAATCTCGTTTCAAAAAACAGCTTCACTATGGCCGAGAGACTGACTCACCATTGAGGATTTGAGTGAAGCGAAGGCCAGTGCTGGAGGGATTCGAGCGGGGAAGGCCGAGATGGAGAATATACGGCCTTTCAACCTGATTCACGCAAGGAATCTTGAAGACTCCTTGGTATGCAAGGAAATAGACGTAATTCGCGGAGTTGATAGTTTGGGGCACGCCGTATATCTTATGCGCAACTATGACTGACGCTTCAGATATCCATTTTCGAGATTGCGAGACACCGTACCTGGCTTGCCTCTCCTCAACTCTGAGTCATCTTCGATATCGTCCACTCTGCAGCAAAGTAAGTGCTTGTCGTGCAAGCGAGAGGAGATCAAATTTACAAGAGACTCGCGTTGTGCAGCAGTTCTATCACGCGAACTATTTCCTTAAGTTGAGCTGAAGGTACTCTAAGCCAGTGGTTAAACGCCTGTACGAGTTGGCTGCGGAATCCCTTTCCGGGAGAAGACGCTACGTATGTGTAAGGCTCGAGCAGTGCCTAGCCCCACGGCGTCAATCGAAATGTCAAGGGGGATGCTCTAGACATACCGCTTCTTGCTCTGCAGTCAACTGAGGGGATGGCGTCGATAAAGATGAGAGAACGTTGTCGATAAATGGGTGGTCCATGGTGATGTGTTCCTGCAGATTTGCCTACCTGACCGTGCCAGTATAAGAGTGGTCGGAAATGTCAGATAAGCCTGAAATGATGCCCAGTCACAAGGGGTCCTCGACTCCGTATTGCATCATTTCGGAATCAGCGCCAGATCGCTGTTTTCGATGTCGAGAAATCGCCATCTCAGGCCTCAGGGATTTTTTCAGTGCCACCGTCATGAGTGAGACTCATGAAATCAAGCGCCACGACCGGTTTTTTTATGTTTGTATGAGGTGCCAGTGTGTTTGCCTTTGGTTGCATGTGGGGACTCACCGTGACCATCTGATTGCGTACTACCACTAGTGCTGCCGCGAGGTGAGGTCGAGGTGAGGTAGCGTCGGAGTTTCATCTCAGGATTCCGAGGTAAGGTGAGGTGCACGGCCACACGAGGTACTAGGTTGAGGTGGTCCACCCGAAAAGGACGAGATCACACTGCTAAGATCATAGTAAGATGTGATATGGTCGGCTCGATTACAGTTGATAAGTACAAGTAGATGGAGTAGGTACAGCAGTAAGACAAGCTTCTGTCTCAAATTCAAGTTCTGATTCAAGCGTTCCTTGCTCGGTATCACACCACTGGTTCTCGAATGAAAGCCGCTCACTGTGAAATACAAATTTTAAAACTTGAAACACTTCGAGCATCTTTGGCGACATGCTATTCTGCTGTGCTGTGTCAGTGTCTTTCCTGGACGAAAAGACTCTTTCGCATGGTACTGAGGATGCCTGGACCAGAAGGGCATCAAGGGCAATGTGATAGAGAACATCAGCAAAACAGCACTTTTCCCACACTTTTGCATGAAATGTCTTTGCACATCACATCACCACATTTGTGCCTGTGGTCCTGAAAATTTGCCCAGGAGTCTGAATTCATATAAAGATTGCCTCAAAAAAAATCAAAGTATATTAATATTGAATGTGTTGAGTTAGATTTCCCTATTTCTCTGTACAGATCTGTATTACTAGGTACCTTGCTGTGGGAATCTGTGGGAACTGTCCAGGTCTGTCAATGCAAGGATTGGTTTGCTGATGAAGTGGGAAAATGTGCTTATTTTCCTGGAAGTTGTGAGACACAACTATGAGCAAAAAAAAAAGAAACCAACCTGCCAGAAGTGGAGGATGTCAAAATCTGCTAATGCAGCCCCACTGATATCCCCAGATGCCCTGTACTTCTCGAGCTCCGAATCAATGGCAAGCAGATCACGTTTGAGTTGGCATTGTGTAGCGGTGGCCTATTCCTCAGGGGTGGGTGTTGAAGGTCTGGATGAGGATGTGGGGCTCAGAGATGGTATATTTGCTGATGAAAGCGAGCATGAGAGTTGCTCGAGCACTGACAATCCATTGTTCTGTGCTGAGCAGTTCATTGTTATGATTGGCTTACTTACTATGCATACTCTTTTCTTTCTTCATACTTGTCTCTCTTACTGAACTCCGAGTCTAGCATCTACTGTTTGAGCCCTGTACAACACTTTCTTTTCTTTCTTGATTAACTCATCCCTTGCTTAGTCATACAATGTGTCAATGTTCTTCTACCTCCTTCCATGACATTCTATGCTTACATGTTGAGTCTTGTCACATTTTATTCCATATCCTTCTATGGGTTTCTATTGTGATGAGTCACCTTACTTTTATACCCACAATATTCCCAGGCTCTAACTCTATATCAACCTGCATACCTACAGCAATGCTCTTTAGCTTAGACCTACTCAGATCTTCCCTATAAACATTGCTGGCATCAGGAAAAATCACAAAGTATATATTGGCCAATGTAGGATATGTAGAGAACAGGCATTTACGCAGATCACTTGGTACTTACCTGCGGTGGTTGATTGCTAACTGAGATAATGCTCGTTGTGAATCAAGAGTGATATTCAAACTCAGAGAGCTGAGTTCTACTATGTAGTGTCTAGCGACGTGTGAACTATCTACTAGTTATGGTATACTATTGTACCATTCAACACTCCCCCTTGCTCAGCATGCCATTCAACACACAAGCATAAGAGTGGTAGTTTACATCGCACGACTAGTTCCAGCTAGTGGTGTGTTTGAACACAAGACTGATTTGAGACCTACACTGCTTGAATTTGACATATCCGAGGTTCTTGGTGAACATATTGGCAGGATTGTCAGTCCCTTTGATATAGAAGATCTCTATGTGCCGATTGATGACGGCATCACATACAAAATGAAAATGAATGGGAATGTGTTTTGTGTGATGCTCAGTAACAGGATTGTTAGCCATAAAAATGGAACCTTGATTGTCACCACAAATAGGAATTGGTTGTAAATCGAAACCTAATTCACCAAACATTTGTTTGATCCATAAGACTTGGCGAGAACA
>JBBPQU010000389.1:0-22293 GCA_038092655.1 Boletus sensibilis | reverse complement strand
CATCGCTTTGAATTCGAAAGAGCGGGACAAGTTGTTACTCAAGTACGCGCGTGCGATGTCGACACCGGAGGGTACTTGTTACACTGCAAGAGTGGGCTACAACAATTAGGTCACAAAGTTCAGTGCGTTCCGGATGCAACAGGATTAATGCTTTCCACAAGGAACCAGCGACACATGCATGGCATATTATATCAATGTCGACTAGCCAGAAGCTCCACAGTGGCCGGTTTTGCACTTTGGCAGAAACTGGAATGCCAACCAGCATGAAAACCCCATGTTTTACACTGAAAAAATAACATCCCACGATTGTATTTCTTACTGTGAAAATATATTACACTGGGCCAACATCAAATTATAGAGAGCTACGACGAGTGTAATCAATGAACATCTCGCTATCCTTACCACCACTACTCCCTTCTTCGTCCCTTGCCTCGCGTTTTCACACCCTGACCCAAAGCCCTGACAGGAGAAGGGTGATACTCTTCGTCCTCGTCCTCGTCCACTGCCTTCTTGCGTTTTCGCTGAGAACTGGGCGCTGGGGCGTCAGAATAGGATTTCTTGTTAGAGAGAATCTTGAGACCCGACGGTCCCATGAGACTGTCGATGAAATTCCAGAGCGCTTTGCCAACATTCCCATTATTTCGAACGTCGCGGAATTGTTCTCGAATTCGTAGACGCATGTGCAAGACGGCATTTGCCCGTTCGTGGTGCGAATGTTCTCGAAGGACGAAGAGTAGCGTCCCTAAGGAGGGACAAGACGGTAAGCATCAAAAGGTATCTGCCGTCATGGGACCGTACCAATAAATACAAATTCGACAGGTGCGACGCGCTTGTCGACCTGCTCAAAGGCCGCGCTGAGGGTAGTCGTTGTGGCAATATGCCCAAATTCGTCTAGCACGTCGCCTATATTGTTCTTGAAAGCCTGGTTTGGTTTGTCCACACGCGATAGCCATTTTTCGAGCTTCTGAGCCGATGGAAGGGCGTGATCCGGTAACAGATCGCAACAGTATACCATTTGTGCGATGCATTGAAAGTCGCGGCCACGTCGAGTGTCCCACTCGAGGACTTGAGCGAGGCCGCCCTCGCAATTGACGTGTCGCAGCTCAAGATCGCTTATCCAATCTGCCCAATGCGAGGAAATTGCTTGCAGTTTTTCTATATGGCATTAGATTCCCGAACCCTTCAATACCTGGATGTATGCGCACCAGCGGCCGTCAAGCTCATCCCGAGTTGTACCCGTTGGAAAATTTCTCTCTCTGTGCCTGGCGGGAGGTTGTGATACTCGACTGGTGACAGAACGTGAATGATGGGGCACGCTTGCACAGCAAGGAAACCGACCGCATGTGATCCTCGTTTCTGTAAACCGTCGTTTCCATTGATCGGGGATTTCTAGGCGTGTCGTCTTTTGTGCATCGGATGTGACGAACCAGAAGCTCTTCTTTGTGCGTGCATCGCGATCTTGACAAAAGTTCCCTCAACATGTGACGGTGAAACCTGGGGCGTTGCACTCACGAGGTATCTACGACGGTATACCAGTCAACAGGAGAGACAAAAAAAAGCAGACATGGCTGCTCACCAAACCATCGAGAAACTTTTGTATTGACGTCAACCTCTGCTTGCCATCGACACACACCCTCACTGTCTCTCCCTCGTCGTCCTTTTGAACTGCAAATATGACAGGAGGCACGTAAAAGTTGCGGAAAATAGAGTCTATGAGTCCAATCTGCTTGCTCTCTGGCCAGACTATATCTATGAACGCGCCCTGTCATGATGAACGACGTCGTTGTTGCGGCGCCGGGTGAGACGTACCTCGTTGGTAGCTGGGATTGAGGTCGATATACCCCTCGTGTATGAAAGCTATGGCATGTTAGGGAGAAGCCAGTCGCGAATATCGATCGGCTCACAGTGTAGTTCTTGTGCGCTGTAGCTCATGGCGGATGGGGGCGTCAGCGCATTGCTTATGCGAAACACGTTGGGATCTGCGTTCTCGCTGTCCGAGCCGAAATCGTCGTCGAGTTCATCGACGTCCTTTTCTTGGCTGTCGCTTTTGTCGGCCATGTTCGCGGCGGGGACGTGGAGGTCGTCGGCGTAGGGGGGTTGAGCGTAGTTTCAGCCACACACGCGCCTAATTGTTCGTGTTGGGTATTTAGATTAACATCATGTATATTATATACTGTAAACTTTCCCGCTCTCATTCCACTCCCCGAACTCGTCATCATCGTAAGGGTCCTCATGGCCGTCGTTGCGGGCAAGCGTCGCATCCGAAGACGTCGATCGTCGGTGCTGAGTCCTCTCAGCATCTTCCCCGTCCTGAATCAATCTACGCCCTTCCTCTCCCCCCTCCACACTGCTATCTCCGGTGCCATTCACTCCCCTCGAGGCAGCTTTCCCAATGGTGTCGGCAGGGATGCCGTCCTCGTCGTCACTCGTGTCTCCAAGCTGCCAGAGCTCCTGGGCCGCTGACTCCCCCTCTTCTGGCACCCTTAGAGCCTCTGCTTCGTCTTCCTCATGACCGCCTTTGTCGTCCTTCATGGTAGATCGTGCACCCGATGTTCGTGACAGCGCGATATTCCGTTGGGATCGCTCAGGCTTCTTGTGTGTTAGGAGGACGACACCGGATATGAGGATCACGATAGAAGTGAAAATGAGGAAGAGAATCCACGGCTTGTAGGCATCGACTTCGTTATTGAAAACGAGCGAGTCCAGGAAACTACATGCAATGAGTAAGCAGAGGCTGCACGGCGAAGAAAGCGACATACCCCGTAGCAGTATAGACACCATAGAATACAGGTACAACGAGCGTAGAATCATACACCTTCAGTCCACGATTCAGACATATGATCTGCAAGACCGCTGTGATGGTCAAGAGGATGATTGTGAAGATGGGTGCAATATGCCCAAATTGATTCCCCGGATTTTCGTGTGACAAACTTCCGGTGAGCAATTTGACGCTGCAAGGACTCAGAACAACCGACAACAACTTGAATGATGGACACGTACGTAGCCTTGGCAAATACAAGACATCCACCTGCGAGACCGCCACCACAGCATGCCCAACCAATTCCAAGGATCCAAGCGATCTGCCTGTCGTCCTTGGGTGCTGTCCAAGTCTCGAGTTTCTCCTTGATCCAGAGTGAGAAGGAGGCATAGGTGTTCTTGGCTTTTCCAAGGAAGGTGGTGCTAGGCGGGGGTGATCTGCGCGCGCTCATGCCTGTGAAGGGCTCCGAAGTGATATCGGAACGCGAAGCGAGGACCGCGTCGAGTGAGTAAGTGAACTTGAGGACGATGAGCAAGGCAATGGACATGGAGAAGAAGAAGGCGAGCCATCCACCCCTTCTCCAGAGGGCCGTGAGATGATCGACGTCGGTCTCTGAAGAGAGACCACTGTTGATGCCACCGAACGCGACTATGCCAATGACACCGAGAACTACGATTATTGTACCCTAGGAGATGGTCAGTCAGACAAAGAGCACGGACAGAGCGATGACTGACATATATATCTGTTTGGGTAACTGGTGTTCCAACCAAGAATCGAGCAAAAAGGAAATTAAAGACGAGAGAAGTGGAGCCTAGAGGAGCGACGTATTCTGGATGGGGATGCATGAGCGACCAAAGTGTTATTAGGGACAAAGGACTTGCCCGCTCGCATGTAATCCAAGGCGAGGGTGCTCCCTATGAGCTGCGACAAGATGTATAGGGTCATTCCCAAGAGCCATAGTGGTCGTAGCCAGTCTCGTCGACGAGCAGACTTTGGAATGGCATTCGTGCGGACCTATGGAGGAGCGTTGAGAAGGCGGTACGGTGTGAAGCTTAAGGGACTTACATGATCCAGTTTCGTGAGATTCAGACCAGCTGCGTTGAGCACGGATGCGAGAAGGATGATGGCGAGGCCGATGATGAAGGCGACGACGGGGCTGGCATGGTGTGCAGACACGCTGTCGGTGGTCGTCGAGGTCTCTGTCGTTGACTGTGCTAAACTCGTGGAAGTCGTGGAGGGGTCCATCGACGAGGACTGGTGGTGGCCTGGAAAGAAAGTCTCCTAAGTTAAGCGATGATGATCGAGAACAACACCCAACACAGCGAGCTCGCCGAGTTTGGCTTTGGTCATGGAGCGCATCCTCGACCAGCTCAGAGCCCAAGCCGACGCTGCACCGGACAACGTCCTACTCAGAGACACCATTTCCCTTCTCCTCGACATTCAGCGTCATCCAGACGGTCCGTATCCAGTCTCCTGGGATGTTCTCTACAGCGACTTTCAGCGCCTCCGAGATCGCGGACACTGGGAACGCTCCGCCGAGAACGACGAGCTCCTCGATGCCCTCCGCATCCTACTCGCATCACCTCTCAACGAGTCTGCACAGGAGCACGTCGAACCGCACGAGAGACCTTCGTTGGGTGAAAAGATATCCGTTGTCATACCTTCCGCGCAGAGCATACTATCCCAACTCGTATCCAACCAAGATCATCTTGTCCTTCCCGTCGAGCTCATCGACATCCTGAACAATGCATACTTTCTCCATATCCTTGCCACAGACCCAGCTCAGGTGCTTCCTCCGGGAAAGTCTCTCTTGTCCGTCATGTCCCGCTCCAACACCACCGCTGACGGGGACACAAAGCCGACACTACGCGGCAAGGTCGAAGACCTTGTACACAAGGCTTTCTGGGACAAGGTGCGAACCTCACCGCTCCCACCATGTACATACGGCTGAGGTTCATGCAGGCCGTGGACACCCTCTCCAATCCAGAGCCCTCTTCTCAGCTTTCTCGCATCAAGTTGCTCTACGGAGACCTCCACGTTGCACTTTCACCTCTCTTGCCGCCCAAGCATCCCGTGTTGCTGACATTGTCCAGTCCCCTCTCCCCCACGTCTTCACCCTTGGACTCTACCCTCATGCATCTCCGCGAGGTTTTAGCCAGTCTGCGGGAACGTTGCGCCCCGGCTCGTGATCCCGAAATCGAGGCCCTCCGACGACCGCTTGATGATCCCCCTATTCGATCCTCCCGTCCCGTCGCTCTGGCCACACTAGTAGCCGAGACCGTCAGAAACATCCTTAGGCTCTCCGAGATCATGAAAGACGATCTTTCACAGTTCGTCCTTGGAAGCATGACAGAGCAACAGCTCAGGTCCGTTGTCGCGAAACAGGCCAAGACAACAGAACGAGAGATCGTGATCGATATTTGGCGTCAAGATAGAATAATGCAAGAGTCGGCGTCTTGGCTAGACAAGCTGCAGCCCCCTGCGCATTTGAGCTCCATTTCTGCGCCGCCGAGTTTCTTGTGGATCGTTCGTATTGTCCAAGCTCTGGGTTCGTCTTCACCTGTCACCTGTCCCCTTCCATCGAGAACCATCCATATTTCTCCGACCGCATCCTCTGGTCATGACAGCAATGACACAGCAGAGTCTTCCACACTGAACGTCAACACACTTCCACCCGTGTTTTTCTTCTCAGCTCCGACCCTTTTGAAGACACAGAATTATCTACAGGCACTCGTCATCGCTGCCTCCTTGCGTATTCTTACGCGTCTCCCTGCACCCACTCGCTCTTCTCATACCAGTTCCGACCCACCTGATCCCGATTCATTCATGTCTCGCGTTTGGACACTTCTCCGCGCCGAGATCGCCGGCGAACCAGACGCAAGCGATACCAAGCTCATTAACCTCGCAGATGAGGTCGTCCGCGCGCGGATACAAGCCACCGCCACGCCTTCTAACTCAGCTTCCAGTTCACTGTCCTACGAGGACGAAGCAACGCTGCGTGCAGCCGTCGACCGGACACTTCGACCCGAGGATCCAGTATACAAGCTGTTGCAGCGTCGTCTACTGACAGAGCTCTCCAGTGCGCTCGTGAAACGCCGTCAGGGGGAGGCTGCACAGGACGTAGGTGCTCGCGCTGGGCCTGCGACTTTACGGTCAGGGAGGGATGGTGAACGGGCGGGGAAGCGACCGAGGCTTATGCTCGACATGGAGGACATGGATGAATTGCGGACCCCGCCCCGCAGTTCACCTTGGATGGTCACAGACGTGAAGGGATTCGAGGATCCAGTGTTGAGCCGAGCCACCGCAGAGGTGTTTGAGCAGGTGGATAGTTGCTTGAGGTGGGTGGAGAGCGTCTGGGGCGATGTCATCGAGACGGGGAACGTCAAAGACGTTGGTAATTCCCCTAGACAGAGTGGTATATAGAGCAAGTATACTGCACCGAGTACCAAGTAGTGTATGTAGAGTCTTAAGTGTAGTTCGTTACATAAATACGTCCTTGACCAACCTATCCAGTTCATTGATCTACAACATTTAGCACCAACAGCACAGACTGCTCGTCTTCATTGGACACTTGGTTCGACCACTACCGGTCACCCGCCTGATCTTCAATCTTTTCAAGCTCAACGCAAAAAGCTCGCGATGGCACCACCGAGACGAACGGATCCAAATTACATGGATGTAGACTCGGATTCCGACATATCATTGCTAGGGGATGATGAAGTTCGCGCCCGGGGCAAAGGGAAAAGCAAGGCCACGGACAAGCGCAAGAAAGACAAGGGAAAGGGAAAAGCGAAGGATGTATGTCTCTTTTCACGCTGCCTCCAAGCTTCCTTCTGAACTGCCCATCCAGCAAGCGTATACATGGGAGGCATCCTACACGCGCTCATGGGACACCGTTCAGGAGGATGAGAGTGGTAGCTTGCAGGGGGCGGTCGAGGACCTGATGGCGAGGAGTAGACGACGAAGGTACACACACCGATTCTCTCATGTTTCCCGTTCGCGTTCCTTACTGTGACTGCTAGATTGCTCGCGCCAGCTGCGGCCATTCGACGCACCATCATCCGGCATCTGATCCTGCTGCTCGATCTGTCTGCGGCGATGATGGACCGTGACATGCGTCCAACTCGGTTCGACCTGTCCCTGCAGTACGCGCGCGAGTTTGTCGTGGAATGGTTTGACCAGAATCCCCTCGGTCAGATCGGTGTCGTTGGCATGCGCGGTGGCATTGGCGAACGTATCGGTGAAATGTCTGGTAGGATCGTGTCCCGACTTGCGGCGTTTCCGTTCACACTTGTTTGCAGGTAATCCGCAGGATGTGCTCAAGTCACTCAGTGATCGTACGAAGCTTGAACCTGCTGGCGAGCCGAGCTTGCAGAACGCTATTGAGATGGCACGGAGCAGTATGAGGTGAGCGCGATTCGCTGTCGCTTTCTTTTGGATTTTGAGAGTTGCAGTCACCTCCCCACTCACTCGTCGCGCGAAATTCTCATCATCTTTGGCTCGCTGACGACATGTGACCCGGGAAACATTCACGACACGCTCGACGCATGCGTGAGGAACAAAATTCGAATATCTGTGGTCGCCTTGGCGGCCGAGATGAAGATATGTAGAGATATGTGTGATAAAACAGGCGGTGGGTCGATGCGATGAACCACAGTGTTTTTCACCTCTCATGAAATGGACAGGTCAGTTTGGCGTGGCAATGAATGAGGGGCACTTTAAAGACCTACTGTTCGAGCTTGTTCCCCCGCCAGCCCAACGAGCCGTGGCCCGCGCTAGCGGTAGTGGAGGCGCGAACCCTGCCGCGGACCTGATGATGATGGGCTTTCCGACGCGCCTCCCCGACTCGTCTCCACCGAGCCTTTGTGCATGCCACTCGGACATGAAGAGCGAAGGATTTCTCTGTCCGCGGTGCATGGCCAAAGTGTGTGACGTGCCGACTGATTGTGACATTTGCGGCCTGATGATCGTGAGTTCTCCGCATCTTGCGCGGAGTTATCATCACTTGTTTCCCGTAAAGCCATATCAGGCTGTGTAAGCGATGGTTTGATTTCGATGGTGATGGCTTTGTTGAACAAGGGTTTACAGGACGTCGGTGGAGGATGTCGAAGAGCGAGCGGACGTGTGTCATGCATGCGGGCGCACATTTCCAGCGATGCCGTCTACTGCGCCTGCCTCGGAGGGCATCAGCCCGCTGGGTCGGTATCGATGTCCAGACTGCAGTCATGATTTCTGCACGGAATGCGACGTGTTTGTCCACGACGTGGTGCATTGCTGTCCAGGGTGTGGCAAGTAGTACAGGGGTTAATTGTACCAAAAAGGACGCGACTATTAATTAGTGAGACCAAGTGCGCGTCGGTTTCTTGTACTCCATCCACCTCTACGATGTACATTCTCCCCCTCACACTCGTTTTTTCTTCCTGCTATCTCCTTGTCAGTGCTGGCGCCCGAACCCATGGTCAGAGCTGCTCTTCGCTCGACAGCCGTCTCGAGATCGGCACATACCAGTTCTACAGCGACTGTGATGCCCAGAATTACTGCTCGGGCCAAGGTATCTGCGAGCCCAAGGGCTGTAGAAAGGATCAGTATCCCTATGGCTACACCCAATCCAACGATCTCCCTCCAAAGTGTCCAACTGGCCAGTTCTGTCCTGACGAAGGTGACGCCTGCCAGCCCTTCCTTTCGGTCGGCAGTCCATGTCAGCTGAACCGTGACGGTGCGCGCTCCAATCCATGTCGTTTCGCGTGCCCACTGACAGCCCTTCCAGACCAATGCGAGCCTCCACCAAACTGGCCCGAGCTCGCCGATACCTCCCATTACGGCGTTAACGTGAATGGTTCCGTATGCCTCAATAACGTCTGCATGTCCGTCCTTGGGTTTTTCCATTCAAATGTGATTCCTCATCTCGCCGATTAGGTGGGCTAATGTCACAATCGGCGAATCCTGCCAAGTAGAGAACACGGCGTACATTGTCTATGCTGGTGCCAGCGAGTTCATCGACATTGTGTCACGGTAACATTTCGACTATCTTGGTGTGGTTGGGTTATTGATTATCGGGAGACAGGGGAAACTGCCATGTCGGATTGTACTGTGACTCCCAGCAATTAGTCTGCATGGAGAGTAAACCTTTGGGCGAATCGTGTAGTGCGGACAAAGAGTGCGTTCTTGGTCTCGCGTGTGCCCTGAAGATTCATTCGATTAACCCGACTCGCTAGATGCGCGTCGTTCAACTGCGATAGTGGTGGTGTCTGCGTCCGAAGTTCTGACATTCCCAACGAATTTGGGGTTTGGGTCTACGTCTTGGCGGGCATCAGTATCTTTGGAGGTACGTTCGATCATTACGAAGCGCAGACGACGGTCTCATGCGATAACAGGGATGTTTGGCACGTTGTTTGCATTGTCCTGGATCCATCGGCGTCAACGCGATGTGGAACGCGAGAAGCGTCTCCAGTACTGGCGTGAACAGGCAAGTGCACGTCTCTCTCCACTCACCCCACACGCTCAACACGTACGCCATCATTGCAGCATGCTTTCCGGCAGGATATCCACCAGATGCGGGAGACGGCGCGCATGTCGATCTTGTCTCTCACTGGCGGGAACAGCGTGCAGAGTGTGATGCATAGCCGCGCTGGCTCCGAGGATTCGTCGCGTCCGATGCTACAGCATGCAGTGGGCAAGTCATCAGGATTGCGTCATTACCTCGCTGAAGACGAATACGCGTCCGATGAGGGGATCGAGATGCAATCTAGATGAACAGGGCGAGCGCTGGGCACAGAAGGTCTGGCATGGACGATCGCTAATTTATTTCTCACTGCGGACGCTGACTATAATATACCCATCGATGTCATCGTATAAAGAATCTAACCTATTAATATGATACTTGGATACGCTTGGTAATAAAAACAGGACAGACTGTGGAGCGACTAGTTGCTGCGGTTGTAATGGAAGACAGGGACGAGGCTATGACGATAACGGGCGTCTAACTGGGTTCTGGGGCTAGCGAGCCGAATCCCGACCTCATTCGGTTTCTCACTAGCACTGCTCAACGCACGGCTCCACAGCGGGGACAACGACGACGACGACAGCGAGGAGAATGTCCACATCGCTCTCACCGCGCCCCGAAGCCGCAGTACTGCCCTCGCTCCCGCCCTCGCCGTCATTGCTAGAAGAAGTTTTCAGTCATCCGCGTCCTTGGAGCGTCCGTCTCGAGAAATTCGACTTGCACGGTACAGGACGGTCCTCGCCCGGGTCTGCGGGCAGTCATACCAAAGGAAAGGGAAAGCAAACATTAGAGGAAGAGGATGAAGAAGACGACGATGACGCCCAGCATCGCGTGAGCTCGCACGAAGCATACCCTCCCATGACCGACGGGGCTGCCGAAACGCGAAGAGTCGAAGAGGTACGTCGCGCGATCGCCCCATCCCATCTAGTTTCCCTCGTAGGCTCGTAACGCCCGCTCCTTCATCTTCCCTCTCCCTCTACCTTTTGCGACGGCATTCGCATACACAATTGACATCCGCGTTGCCGTCCACGTTCTACCAGCGCGCTGACGATCTTTTATTCTTTTATTCTTCTTTCTTTTCGGTGACGAACAGACCCTCAAACGCTGGGAACTTGCTGAGCGACGACGCCGGAAATCAGTCCGAGAGTCCGTACACTACACTTCCGGCCCTTCCCTCTTCTCCAGCGTCACCCGTACTGCTGGCCTTGTTCTCTCGGGCCGGACCGCCTCCATCGGGGGCTCCGTAGGCCCAGCAGGCATCCGCGCTTTCAAATCGCACGAAATCGTCGACGTCGCGCGGGAGGGGTACGCCTTTCCCCTCGATGACATCGACCATACCCGCTCGTCTGGGGACGTCGCAGTACACTCACCCGATCCCTCTATATTCGACCGCAACACGAGCTTGGACGCGGGCACGGGAAGGGCGTCAGGCTCGGGTACGTCAGAAAACCCGTTTGTCCACCCCTCTGAGCACACGCGTCCACCGACGCCCATACTCACCCCTGTAACGCCGACGCCGACGCTACCGCCTTCCACACCGACTTCACTCTCCCCATTTGCAGATGCACAGGCGCAGCAGGTTGTGCAGACAGATCCGACGACGCGCGGTAGCGTCGAGAGCAAAACGCACGCTCACAAGCGGTCTTCGGGGAGTAGGCACCTCTTTGTTCCGCCACCTCGCCCACTCGGCCTTCCTCCCCCACCCGAGGACATACCACACGCGACGCCGCTCCAGCCGACATCACAACCGGTTCTTCGACCACCGCGGCGCGAAGACCCAGAAGAGAGACAGGAGGTCCGGTGGTGGCATGACTGGTTGTGTGGATGTGGCGAGGGTCCTGATCGGGGAGGCGATAATCAGGTACGTCAGCTGCCACGGACGTCACTTTGGAACGCCATCTCCTGACGCATGTTCATCATTTCCGCGTCGCAAAACACAGGCTGGTCGTACGAATCCATTTGAGTAATTCTCGTTTCGATGGGATACACCTCGCTCACTTTCATTTTCTCCGTATACTATGCATCCTTTCTACGCACAATCACTACGGACCCGTTCATTTATCTATAGGGCAGAAGACGTCGCACGTTTTGCCAACGTGCTCCTTGTCATTCGTTCGATCTCCACTTTACATACCCTGCTTATTGTTTATTCCCTTTTGCTTGTTCGGCACATCACAGCGGACACTGTAATATGCGGAGATAACACATTGTAAATCGTAGAGGGTGGCTAATCAAAATCGTGATACAGTTCATTAAGGTATGAGCCAAAGGTCAAGGGTTGCGGGAATGATACAGGAATAACTAAAGTATATTGTTATCATCTCCGCGGGTGGCCAAAAAGCACACAGCATCAACCATGACGTCTAATTCAAGTCATGTTCGTGATCGTGAAATCCGAATCCCATGCGGACACACGGTAAATGTTATTTAGCGGAAGGGAATCGTACCAGCTTGGGCTTCAGAGTTGTTCCATCTGGTTCGGGACTGCCAAGATTCTCTTCGACGACCTAGAAAGAGCCACAAAAAAAGTTCTTCAGCGGATCACCAGCAGGAGTAACAAAATCGGGAAACAGACTTCTGTGGGTTTGGTGGCTGCGTCGGCACCGCCCCCACTGCCAGAACTATGGATGCTGATGCTGGTCAACGCCTCCTCTTCCACCGGAGTAACGGCGGTCACGACTTCCGTTGGTGAAGGCTGACTGTTGCCCGTCTGGTCTGGTCCGGCTTCAGTCACGGGGTCGGCTTTTCCGTTGGTTTCCATTCCACGTTCAATATCAGCATCGCTGCCTATAGCAGCGGTAGCACCTGCATCATTTTCTGGACGGTGGGCGTAGAATACCCAGTCGGGAAGAGTTGGCCCGGTTCTTGAACGGGTCCACGTAGAGGTAAGGGTGACAGTGCGAGAGTGAACGCCTCTTCCCAAGTTGAAGAACGGGATGGAGAGACCATCTATGATGAAGTAAGACGCTCCGACTGCCGCAGGTAAGACAAAAAGAATACGTACGGACGATAATGGAACCAAGCACTATGAATGATACGATGGGCTGGATCACTGCAGCAAGCAACTGCCCCTGGTTCGCTGGCGGACTCTCGGGTGCTGGTAGGCGTGTGAGAGCCAAGGCAGAAACGAAAATCGCACTAACACCCATCTATACATGAAGGAGCATAGGATCAACATTGTACCTCAGAACAAAGGGGAAGGTACGCACAGGGCCTATGGAAGAAACGTGAGTACTGAATCATGATAAGATTGCGTTGGCATACCAAAATGTCCGGCAAATAGCGCTTCCCTCCAAGACATGATCTCGGGTACCCACCTGTAGAGCAGAAGTAGAGGAGGAATGCGTCGAAGGACAAGGATTGCAAGCATCAACAGGACCAATCGCCATGGAGTAAGCCCCAGTTCTGGCGAATTGAACGATTCAAAAGGGAGCCAGGCCCCAATATAAATGAAGCAGCCACAGTTTAGAACATAGTCAATTACGGATGAGAATGAATCATCTGCCGTCTGGACATTGAAGTGGCCATCCCATGAGATTGCACAACCTATTGAGGGTGAGACTTGACATGTCACAGAATGGCAAAAACCCTCTGACCTGCTGCAAAGGCTGCCAAAAGATCATCGACACCGATGGAACTGGCCACACCGATCGTGAAGATGGAAAGCGCCAAGTACTGCGCGATGTACGACTCGCGATCGATAAATCCCTTGCGATGAGTAAATTTCATTAATTTAGAGAATAGTAATCCTGTAAAAAAAAAAGTACGCCAAAGTACTCTCGAGTGATGAATGGTAACTGACCCAGAACAGCTCCAAGAAGGGTGCCCAGGATAACCTGATCTGCATCATGCAACCAGATCAGAAAGTTGGTGATGAACCTCCGACATGAACCAACTCACACAACCACCCAATGAGAAACCATTTCCCAATGGCCGCGCGGATTGAAGTTTCGACAGTCAGGTAGATTGCGATAGCGAGAAAGGGGTATGCCAGACCATCGTTCGCGGCAGATTCGGCTGAAAGAATCCGACGAATGTCCACCGGAACGTGCATAGTAGCAAATCTTCCGCCTAAAGAGAACAACGGGTGAACGCTAGGTTGAGGTATGGGGAGGAAGTGAGACGAACGGGTGATGGCAGCACAAGTGACTGGATCAGTTGGAGTGAGGCAAGCGGCAATGCAAAGCGCTGAGACTTGGTCCAAAGCAGGGAAGAGTGCATGCAAGATCGCTATAGGACAGAAAAAAATATTGAGGGTGTGAGATGATGTGAAGTTGAGATATGTACCAGCTACGATAACCCAGCCGAAAGCCATGGTAGGGACAACCATGACGAGCAGACTTTTAGCATGGTCTCTCATGTAAGCGCAAGGTAATTCTACCCCCACTGCGAATAAACCAGTGGCAAGAACGACCCGCATGACCTCGAGGGTGATTGTGTTCTCTTGGGAGGCGCCCCAGGATCGAGGATCAAACACATTGGCGACGTAAGGGCCAATAATTACACCGAATCCAGTGCCAAGGACGACTTCATTGATGTACAACTAAGGATGATTTAATTGGATAAACGAGACTGCGACGATGACAGGAACAAACCGTCTCCTTTACTAGGAGGGATACCATGGAAAACTAGATGATGTATGGTGAGTGGGGATGTTGTGCTCCTTTGCATCGCATTGGGCTCGCGGCACCAACGCACGGGCAGGTGGACAGACTTACCAGGACAACGAAACCGCCGAGACATATATACACCAGACTTGGCTTAGACACCTGTGATTTTCAGCGAGTTTGTTTGTTGAAGCAGAGGGAGAAATGGAACACGGACTTGCAAGACCTCTATAGTCATTGTAGGTGCTAAAAGGAGAATCGGGCAGAGGATGAGAAACACTGTCCAGGTTTTTGAGCCTCATCGTGCGGTCACGTGGACAAGGGCATCCACAGTGATCGCTAAAACAAGTATGATCAGGGACAAAGCTCAAGGGGTGCATCGCCACCCCTTGGGTGGTCATTTCCACATCTGGTAATCCACCCCTTGCTCTATGACTGGTCAAGTCGCTCTCACTTGTTCGCCGTGATGGGTAGGACGTTGCTCAGTGCCGCAGTCGTCTTCTTTGCACTCCTCGGTGCATTTTACATCCATATAAGACCTGCATTGTCTGCAGTCGGTGTTGGCAGGATCATCGACCCTGTCGGAAATCACAATTGCAAGATAGTGCCCCAACTCCAGGCCTGTGAGAGTAGGTCTACTGCTCCCCCTCAGACCAACCCTATAACTCACCCCTACGCTGCAGAACTCGTGCTCCATCAGCCAACTGGCCTCATTTATCTTGCCTGCTCGACGCCACACAGCCGCACCCACTGGATGCCCACTTTGGACCGATTAAATGCATCCGGATCCGAATTGGACTATGTGGCTACTTATGACCCCCAGATCGATGCCATCAACAAGCTCGCATTCTCCGGACCCCTGTCTCTAACCGGCATTTCTCTGCACGGAATGGACGTCGTGCCCTCTTCCGATGACCCTTCTGTCCTTTACGTGTATCTCGTCAACCACAGGAAACCTCAATCAGCAGACGCATGGAAAGTTGGCGCCGACTCCGTCATCGAGGTCTTTAGAACACACATTCAAGGCAGCACGCTAGAGCACGTCAGGACCTTCCAGGACCCTAGTGTCCTTATTACCCCCAATGACGTCGTAGGTTCCCCAGACGGAAAAAGCGTCCATTTCACCAACGATCACAAATATAAAACTGGCCTTGTACGCTCTCTCTCACCCTGCGCCTCAAAGTCTGACACCTCTCTTAGAGAAGGCTTGTGGGCTTACTAGCACTGACCCCCGACACATCCGTTGGTTTCTGTCACGCGGATCAGGGTTGCAAGTTTGCTTACACTGGACTGCATGCCAGCAATGGCATAGTAAAAGGGACAGATAATGATACGTTCTATGTCGCCGACTGTGTCCTTGGGGGTGTCACAGTTCTGGAACGACAGTCTGACAACACCCTCGCTTTTACGGAGGTTATAAAGACCGGTTGGAGTTCCGCTCGATACTCTTATTATATGTTTGACTTTTTTTCGCGCGCAGATAGGGGGTTGGACAACCTGGCCATTGATGCCAACGGAGCACTCTGGGCTGCAGGTAGGCTAGCTGTGCTTTACCCTATATCACCGAACAATAGGAATAAGCTACTACGCAGGACTGTCCGATGCTCTTGGCATGGCCACGCGGCAAATTAACGATCCCTCTGCGTTGGTTGCCTCTTCTGCCTTAAGGATCACAGTCAACCGTGGCCTGGGCTCTTTCTACGGAGAAAAGTATAACATCGACAAGGTACATGAATTTAAAGTTAACAAAACGGAACACACTGATTCGTATCGCAAGGTATTCGAAGATTCTGGCGAGTTGGCGTCTGGAAGTACCTCTGTCGTGTTTGATGCAGAGAGAGGGCGACTCTTTCTGCATGGTGTGTAGTTTCCCTAATTGCCGCGATGTGTTGACTGTCAGTGACATTTTTTCCCTCGCAGGTCTCATGTCACCGCATTTAACAGTGTGCAGGCTGTGAAGCGGGAGGTACATCTGCCAAAACACGTTTGAAACGCTATTGCTTGACGACTCTCTGTACCTGCAACAGGAAAACGAAACTCGAAGACTGTTCCTGTGCAATGTATCATGGGGATGTTTGTGCGATGATCGCGCGTTTACTCCACAAGCAATCCGCAAAGTCGTGTTTGACCTGCATGTCTGTCTGTCTGTCTGTGCTGTATCTTGAGCGCTTTCCCCGAAAACAATGTCTGTCAAGCGTGTGGATAAAGAAGAGAGCGAGGCAATGTACTCCACGGTGCAACTACTTGAGAAAGGATGGGCGCTAAGTTGCTGTCCAGTGTTATCGACTCCGGGTCGCGTGCTCGGTTGATAAGACGTGGATGTATATAAATGAACGGGTCCGAACAAGTGCCATCCCCACCGCTCTCTCACTCCCTCCAACTGCACAATGGGCTCCGCAAGTTCAAAAGTCGCTTCCCAGTCCACCAGACCAGCCGACCGTGCCAGCAAGTCCATCGACGAGAAGACTCCTTTGAACAACATCCGCGGCACAGACACATCTTTGTCAGTACCCAAGTCCGACAATGGCTCTATCAAGCTCGCCAACATTGACGCTTGGGAATCCACTGCAGCTGCTGATCCAAAGATCCAGCTCGCCCGCACCATCTTGGCCCACAGCAACATAAAGACCACCCTCACTTCCCGTGAAGCCGAGATTGCTATTCCCCATGTTTTCAACACCGAAGTCGAGTTCAAGACTTTGCCCGTCACCAACCAGAAGTCAAGCGGCCGTTGCTGGCTCTTCGCAACGACCAACGTTATCAGGCACGAGGTCATGAAGAAGCTCAAGCTCAACGACTTCCAATGTTCCCAAGTCGGCAAATGTTCCCCCGTATCTCTCGTGCGTTCCTGAGACATTATTTTGACAGTCATACCTCTTCTTCTGGGACAAGCTCAACAAGTCCAACTACTACCTTGAGCTATCCATTGAGAACGCTGACCTTCCGGTGGACGACCGACTGGTCAATTTCCTTGCAGACGACCTTATCAGCGATGGTGGTCAATGGGACATGGTCGTGAACATCCTCGAGGTCAATATCATCCCGGTCCTCGAGTCATTCGTTTCACCTGATTGGTATCTTAGACTTATGGTCTCGTTCCTCAACCCGTATACCCCGAGTCGTTGCACTCTAGTGCTTCCAACCCCATCAATACCCTGTTAAAGACCAAGCTCCGCGAGCATGCCCTTACCCTTCGTGCACTCTCCGTCTCCCTTCGCGCCGATGCGACGTTGTCATCCGAACAGGTACAGGCGACCCTTCGTGCCAAGAAAGAGCAACTGATGCAGGAAATCTACACCATCATGTCTGCGACTCTTGGTGTCCCGCCGAGACCCGATGTCCCGTTCACCTGGGAATATTACAACGAGGACGGGAAATATTGCAAGTGGGAGGGTACACCTACTGAATTCTATCGGGCATTCACCACCAAATACTCCGTTGGTCGATTTGCTTCGTCTTTGCGAAATGTGGTGTTTACCACGTTCATTTAGCCTGCGGAATGCTTCTCGCTTATCAACGATCCCAGAAATGACTACAACAAGCTCTATACTGTCGACAAGCTTGGTAACATATGGGGTGGCCGTTCTGTTCTCTGTAAGTGCTGCTCTCTCGCGTATACATGCGAATCTGAACTGTTTTCCAGATGTCAACACGACGAGCGATGAACTGAAAGCCGCAGTCGTCCGGACGATCAAGGCTGGGCAACCAGTCTTCTTCGGGTGTGATGTTGGTCAATTCTCGTCCTCGCTGAAAGGCGTCGGCATCATGGACACTGCCTATCACCAGTATGAGGTCAGTCAGTGGCGCTTTGCAGTTATGCTTGCTGCTGATTCTCGTGAGGCAACTTTAGCAAGCATTCAATATCTCCCTATCGTTGACCAAAGCCCAACGGCTGCAAACGAACGAGTCAGCCATGACCCACGCGATGGTGATCTCTGGTGTACACATCGACGACAAGACTGGGCGCCCGATCCGTTTCAAGGTTGAAAACTCTTGGGGCGATGACAGCGGCTACAAAGGTTTCATGGTGATGAGCGAAGAGTGGTTTGATGAGTACGTGTTTCGTGTCGGTTCGTGTCGAGTTTTTGCTGACGCGACTTGCCCCGCTCAGGTTCGTGTACCAAGTCGTAGTGCACAAGTCGTTTGCACCGAAAGACCTTGTCAAGGTGTTTGAGTCGGGCGATGCGGTCGTCCTGCCAGCTTGGGATCCCATGGTACGCTGATTATCTGACATCATGTGTTTGCCTCGGGCTTGCCCGATGCTAATGGTTATTCTGCAGGGAGCGTTGGCGTGAGCCCCCTCTCATGAGCTGATCGCTGCACAACATTGTCGAGGTTTTTGACGGTGTATTGTGTATATATGAGGTATCTATACCATAATATGGACGTCGTTCCTCTTTGGTGTACCGCATGTGCTATCTATAATAATACCACCCTTATGAATGTTCCCTGTATGTTGTGCTATGACTTTGGAGAGTGACTGTTTTGACAGCATTAGGGCCAATGGCAGGCAGGATCCAGCTTTGGACGTCTGCCCTTCGTTTCAGCCACCATCAAACGCTGAGAGAAGATGTCACTCGTCTCTTGATACTGTGCCAGAGATCCCGCCAACACGTATTAAAATTAGAATATGCTGGCAGTACTTGTTCTACTCGATCGTTTCTATGTATACAGTATTCCGGCGCGCCCACCGGATAATCTCTTGAGTGGCCAAGAACGGGCGCCGTACCCAAACACCTCTGGTCCCCCCTGGAGAGATCCGTCTGACAATATTCACGTCAATCTAATACCAACTGCCAGTGAGCTCGGGACAAACAAGTAGTTTGGTACGCCGTGGACACGGTCGTTGAACTTTGGCGACGAGCATATTCCTTGTGCCAATGAATTCAAGACACCCATGGTTTTCCCCGAGCAGGCACCGAGTGTCTTGGGCGTCATCAAATCAAAACCCACAGCATAGCCATCCAGGCTACACGGACCGACGGTTTACTCGTACCAACTTGAACTTTTGCGGCCCCGTTCGTCGAACGGAAGTGCGATTTTACCCATTTACAACTCCTCCAAGGGGGGCGCATATATCTGGTGTGAACCTTGAGCCATATGGCCACCTTGGTTGTTCAAGGGACGAGGGAGGGTACTGCAGCCAATTCTCCAACTCTGGGGCGTCATAGTTTGTGGAGATGTCCCCAATAAGTTGGTGCAATCGGCCAGAGTCAAGGCGAGCAATTTGAACAGCCGGTCATATCGACCACTGTGAGGAACTTCTTGATCGAGAGAGGCAGGTCGCCGGCCGTGCAAACCGTTTCTGCCGCTTGCAGGACGTAGAATGGGTTTCGTGGTGCGAGTAAGAGGACGTGCATGAGTGATTGCAGGGAGTATTTGTATCTGGCCAGCTCGTCGTGTCGATCGTCATAAGGGATGGAAGCGCACTGGTTACATGTCTACCAGCTCGAGCCAGCCTCGGACGTCGATATAGAACGTGTCAAGGTACTGGGAGAGTTCGTAAGCTCGGTTGTCGACCTTATCGAAATATGGCGCTTCCAGACTGCCTTGGAGGGAATGATGAGAACGCGACGTGCACTTCCATGCGCATCCCTGTCATACAGTCTACGCTTGTCGTTTGACGTCCGAAGGCATTGTTGGCGTCAATGAGGCTTGTGTGTGAGCGCAATCGTTCGAGCGCCGGAGAGACACGCACTACGTCTGCGACGCCGACCTGTGCGACATCTATAGCAGCGAGCGCGAGCTGATCCGGACACGCCAACGCATATGAATAGGAATGTGACATGATTTGGGTTCAGGTGGTGGATACATTCGTCTCCTAACTTGCGGAGAACATGCATCTGGAGTATGAGCGCTGCCTGTTCGAGAGCGTCCTGGAATGCACACATGTCTTGTGCGCAGTATGTCGCGAGTGTGTCTAATGTGGATTGCACACTCGTCGTGAACGGAGTCCTGTAGCCGAGATATGACGAGCACCGACAAGTCCCAGGGTGGGCCTGCCCTTGGCAACGAGGGAAGGGTTCGCCGATGTTGACTGCTTGTCTGGTCGCCGCAACGAAGTCATGTAGCTGGGACCCGAGGACCCGAGTAAGAATAAGCACCAACAACACGAGGCGCTTGCATGAACAGACCATAAGGGAACGTGAACCGAAACACCCCGCTCCTTCGTTCTTCGAACCTGACGACTGTGTACCATAGGTGAGAATGTCGTTGACAAAGACCGGTACGCAGCAGCTCCGAGGAGTGATTGCGTTGAATGCTGACAATTCAGCAAGACCCAACAATAGTACTTGACGCCGGTCGCTCTGGTCCGGTGTGGGCAGTCGTATTCCACCCTGACGGAAAACATGTTTTGGGGGGGAGTAGCGATGGAATTCGACGGTGGCGACTTGAAGATGGTCAAGAGGTCGGAAAGCAAACGGGAATGGACGTATGCGCCCTTTCTGTGTCGAACAAGTGGATAGTGTGTGGGACTACTCGGGGTGCAAGCGTATGGGATGGAGAGATACTTCAAAAGGTCATCGACGTAGAAGGTACAAACTGGGTGAATGCAGTCGACGTCTCCTCAGACTCGACCAGGTTTGCTACCGGGACTGGCACCGAAGCAAGGGTCTGGAGCATCACCAGCGGTGAAGTTGGCCCACTCAAACATAGCAATAATGTCACTGCAATCAAATTTTCCCCCAACGGCGAGCACATCGCCACTGCTGTCCTTCTTGGCTGGATCTGTATCTTCGACAGTCGTAATGGTGATGAACTCATCACCATCAAGAATGTCACACCCTTAGAAGTGCGAAGCACTCCGCTTGCGTGGTCCAACACCGGTCAGCAAATCTTTGCAGCATCGGTTGAAAACAGCATCAGGTCTTTCTCTGTGTCCACTGGGTCCCAGATTGCCGAATCACCGATTCTCGATGGCCCGGATGGTTGTGTCCACTCTATCGCTCTAGCCGGCAACGGCGAATTCATCGCCGCCTTTGCAGACCGTGCCATCTCGTTCCTCGACTCATCAACACTGACTCTAATTGGCCCTGCCATCGAGGACAGCGAAATGATACAGTCGATTGCCATCTCCCCGGATGGCAACTATCTTGCGACTGGACGACGTGACGGAAAAAACGCTATCCATAACCTTGGCGGTATTCTCCCAGACGTGCATGGTCCTTTCTATGTAAGCATTTGTCCATTCATGATATTGGCATGTCGGATAAGCCCCATTCCGTCTCCTATGTTCGCGAGTAGATGTCTAGTGTAGTGTGTCAGGAACAACAACTAGATGGTGGGAAATTCAGTCCACTCCAATCCGAGACCCACGGCGATAGTGATCTCGAATCCACACACCCGGCAAACAATATCATTGATCTTACTCATTCCCCCTCTCCCCCTCCTCTTGCCACTCCACTCCCGGACGATCTCTCACCCAGAACCCCCATTTGCATCGGAGAGCTTACAGTTACAGCTTTGGTTCTCTATCCAGTTTCGTACCTCCAGCCGCCTGATCCGACAAAAGTGGAAGCCGATTGGGCAAGCGTGCATCTCCAGTACGAGTACATTCATCACAAACAGCCAGGTACAACAGCAACGATCCATATCAGAACCCCACACACTAAATCCCCTGCCGGTGAACTAAGTCAGGGTGAGGCCTTTGGTGTTGTAGAGCAGAAAGTGGCATCCTACCTTGGCCCGATGTTAAGAAAAGGTCTTATCCGATTAGACACCAAAGTGCGTTGTGGCATGCCAAGTGTGAGTATACCTCGCCCTTTGACCCAGCTACACTAGAACCTGTCTCTCTCGCAGCTCCCCCTACTTCCATTACGGATGCTTGTTTACACTCCGAAGGGTAACATCACCATCGTCGGAAATTATCTCCACCAGTGTGGACTCTTGCTCGATCACCCATCCCCTCCGTACGTCATCCAAAGACTTGCTGACTATCACTATTGTAATCCGCACAATCCTCCTTTCCATGTAAGTATTTGTCTATTCATGATGTTGGCATGTCGGATAAGCCATTCCATCTCCCATATTGACACACTACATTAGACATCTACTCACGAGGACCAACAACCAGATGTTGGGGAATCCAGTCCAGTCCAGTCCAGTCCGAAGCCCACAGCAGAGACTGCGACAATGATCTCGAGGTATCCATTCGTTATTCTCTCTCTCCAAGCAATTCTCACCATGGTGTAGGTCGAGGTGTCGTCGAGCTCGCCGGCCCCTCAGTTTGACTACGATGAGGCTTGTGATCGTTCCATTCTCCTCTTCCCTCCGTGTTGACACTACTGCAGCCACCGACCCCGGCATCATCCGCCGATCCTCTTGAGGACGAGGTACTACTGCTTGGCGTGTCCCATGAGTCGTCAGCTGTACCACCCGTGACCTTCCCTCCAGTCGCCCGTCGAGAGGAAAATCTTGATACTGGC
>JBBPQU010000388.1:0-22329 GCA_038092655.1 Boletus sensibilis | reverse complement strand
CCCGCACTTCTTAGATTCATTCTCCTATATTCAGACTCAAAATTGGTTAGTAGCCGAGCAATGGTTGGTTTACATTCAGCTCAGTGTATTGTTTTGGAGGAAACCTGCTAACGAACCATCTACAATGATTTTTATGTCCGGACGCGGCGAAACGTTGCTTGCCCCTAACTCGTATGCACCCGTACCCGTGCCTGTTACAGACCCATCAAGAGAAAGTGGAATATTTTTGGCACTGCCGCGTCAAAATGTTTAAGCCAGCTTAAAATAGCTGAATCCGCGTGCAACATTCTGACCGCGGGCCCTAGGCCGCCGACAGGAAAGTAGAACATTTTTAGCACCGCCGTGTTCAGCCGGCCTACATAGTTGAATCCACGTACACGACCGGCATTGGACGAGTGTTTCCCCCCCCTGTACTAAGTTACTCTCAATGTTGGCCCGCGCGAGTCCACCAAGATGCATCTGGATCGTGGCCATGCTTTGGATGACATCATCTACCCCTGCGAATGCGCAAAATCTTTCCGACGCGCAAGTTTCTGTCGTTAGTCAACGACTCGCAGAGGGGACCAGCCATAGGCGAGTTTGCTCCCCCCCCAGATATCGCACCGTTTCCCTGATCATGTCTTCAAAGCTGGGAGTACGGCACGCGTTCCGAAGTTCTCTTGGAGTACAACGCTTCGAGTTATTCAGTCCTTTCCCCTTTCGCAGTTCCTCCGCCCACAGAGATACCCCCTAACTTGACAAGTGCTCTGAGCGATGTATTTGCCATCGCGCATACGATCGTTGCCAACCGTTCTATTTCGAACGGAAACATCACCGGTCCGCAACCACTCATCCGAGACTCGAGTGCCGGGGATCCGGCTAGCATCGGAGTTGCCGTTCTCCTCGCAAACTGGACCGGACAAGGCGGGTTGGACGGACTTGACTATTCAGGTGCCGCGCGAGATCAACTTGAGTTCTTGTTTCAGAATGCACCCAAGACCCAAGATGGTGCAATCTCCCATCGCATGGATCAGGTACAATTATGGTAAGCCAAGCACTTTTCTGTGACGACCAGACGTGTCATCGTTTGTTACATTCACAGGAGTGACTCTGTGTACATGGTGCCGCCCTTCCTGGCTTACTATGGCGTGACCACCCAAAACATGTCGCTTTTGCAAGAAGCATACACCCAAATTAGCCTATATCGCAACTATTTACGAGATACACAAGCTAATAATTTATGGAAACACATACAACTTGGTTCGTATGGGACAGATAACGGGCATTGGTCCACAGGTGATCCTCCTCGCTCTGTCATCCCAAGTACATACTGATCAACATGACAGGAAATGCATGGGCGGCAGCGGGGATGATTCGAGTCCTCGGAACGATTCAAAGGTCACAATACGCAGATTCACTCAAGCAGCAACAGGACGATCTTGCCTCTTGGGTTCAAGAGATCCATGGTGGGATGTATCGCTCTCTAGTGCGTTATCTCACTTCAGGGTTGATTCATTTCGCCGTTTTGATCGATTCCCCTCAAGGATTCGAGTGGACTATTCCACAACTACGCGGACAACTCGTCGACGTTCTTGGACGCGTCCTCCACAGCCCTTCTCGCAAGCACCGTCTATCGCTTATCCCTTCTATGGGGAGTCCACACACACCTCCCACAGGCCGAGTTCTCGAGGAAGAGTCTGTCATCCCCTGTCAATGCCTCTGGATTGCTCCACTTTACCGCAGACGGTTGGCTGACACCTGTCGTTGACCCCTATTCTTACCCCGATCAGGGCCAGGATAGCCCAGAGGGTCAAGCGTTTGTTATCTCCATGCAGGCTGCATGGCGGGACTGGGTGGCAGATGGCTCCAAAGGTGCCAACACCTCTCCGCGTAGCATAGACTTCAACGCGTACGTCTTGTTAGCTTCGTTGATTGTTTTCAACTCCGTGCTCTGGTCCGGGATTTAGCTTTTCGATGCCAAGCATCGTCTTAGCTATAGATATCATGTGTTTGATCAACGCATGCTGTGCTGCAGACGATGAGGCTCCGGAGCTATCGGGACCTGGTCACCGTCATCAACTGCAAATTCACATGCCAGAGGTGTCGTGTGGTCTCGGGTGTCCAGCAGCTCCAATGACTTATGTTTGCATTACATATGATCGTACCTGATCCTTTCTCATCTCCTTTCAGATCCTGGGAAATCTAAAGCAGATCCTCAAGGAAATTAATAAACAGTTAGCATTACGGGTATTCAAATATTCAGAGCCTAAAACATATACAAGGAAAAGCGAAAATTTCCAATCCCCTTCCAACCTCACTCCTGCAAGCCTAGCTCAGTGTGGTTCCCAAAAGAGTTCAAACTTCTTATGAAATTGGAGATACATGTACTTATACATAAATGATCACTCGGTATTCTGTCGATTGACAGACGGTGAGAGCTGTTGTCGTCATTGTCCGAAAGTCTATTGACCCTGTTCGGCTGCGGACTTACTCAGGCGTACTTGGAAGCCAGGGTCCGCACGATCTCTAACGTATCCCCTGACGCCTCCCTGCCACTCGCCGAATCCCCTCGGACTTGGTTGTCCCACTGTTCACCGATTGAGACCATCAGGTTCGTCACCGCGGTCGCATCATACAACGTCCCGTTTCGCTTCCTAGCCGCCAGGTACCCAACAAAGGCCGCCCATCGTGGTGCATAATAGCTACCCACGAGACTGCCCCACTGCTTTGACGCATAATCGTTGATCTCCCCTGTGGGCCCCCAGAGTGTGATCTGGTTCCAGGCGGTATACTCGAGATAGGCCGCGTACGTCGCATTGCCGTGCGACCAGTTTCGTGCGGCGTCGAGCCACTTGGAAAGGCGGAAATGCGGATTCGTGAGCAGGAGATCGTCGAGGTCGTACAGGAGCTCCAGGAGGGGTTTTCCGGCTGCCTCCACTGCAGCCGCGTCTGTAGCTGACGAATTGAAGATGTCGACGAGGGACTCGTACAGGTCGATGAACCTGTTGGCAAGCAGCTGGCGGGTTACGTCCACGAGGTCGTATCGGAACTCCGGAATTGTGGAGAGTTCCTCGGACTCGTGGCTGGCATGGATCAACATCTGCAGGGCAGTGACGATGGTGGTGTTCGTGTCGTAGAACAAGAGGGTAGGATGATGTCCGGTGCGATTTACCAGGCCGGTCAGCGCTGGCGCAAGTTCAAGGATGCTCTTGACGGTCGCTTGGGCTAATGGGTTTTGGTTGTTATACACGGTCGAGGCGAGTAACTGCCATGCATCCACGGCTGCTGTAGGGAGATTGCCAACGTTGTACCGCCTCGAGACCCATGAAGAGACATATGACGTTCGGTTGATGGGTGTCGGTGACCAAGCCTGGTCGAGAAGGACGTCGTACACGATCTCATTTCCCTCCAACCCTTCCGGCGTCAAGCCCATACCAACCATGGAATTCCCAGATGAAGCGAGCGCGCTCAGTGGCGCCTCCGTGATGTTGACAAAATTGCCCTCGAAACCCATATTCCCTCCATAGTCGTGGAGTTCGCACCAGATCCATTGCTTTCCGTAATAAGAATCTAGCCTCTGCCACTGAGGCTGCACCTCGCTGTAAAGGTCCAGGATGATCATACTATCGTTTCCTGGTATACCTCTGAGATACGCCTGAACGAGCTCTGTGGTCCAAAATGTCTCGGAGCTAAAGAACATCCAGCCTTGCATCATCCATATCGCTTCAGGGTCAGCGGCACGCAAACTAGCGAACGTGTTCGACGCGATACGCTGGAGGTAAGAGGCGTTGCCGTTGTATGGGTTATTCTCGTTGTATTGATCGAGCGTATAGATGTGCGACACATTGCCATAGGCAGCTGCCTGCTTGTCAATGAACGACTTTTGGAGGGTAAGAAAGAGGGGGTCGAAAGGTTCGAGGAAGGAGACGTTGGTAAAAGCACTTGGGAACCCGTTCCATTGACCCCCGACCACGATAGACGCGTTGGGGTACAAAATAGAGAGTGCACGCGGGACAAATCCAGTAAATGAAGGCATCACGGGGATCATCCCGAGCTCGACCATACGTGGGATGAGTTGTGTCTGAAGGTCAAACTGATCATTGACCCATTGCATCGGTAGCTCGCCGGTCCAGCTACCCTGTATGTTACCAAAGCGGTTCCACGCCTGGAATGGTGGGCTGGACAAAAATTTCGAGATATCCGAATCGCTCAATCCTGCTTCGCGTAACACTTGGATGAGGATGTATTCGTAACCGACCCATGCGAGGGGGAGGTTGACGCCGCGGAGCGCCATCCAGTCAAAGAGGAGTTCCCAGTCGTCGAAGGAGTAGAACGCGGTCGTGTAGCTGAACGTGACCGTGTTGAAGAAGTAGCGGTATTTAACGAGGGAACTGTGCGTTACGGGTGTCCCGATGGATGGTAACTTGTTAGGAAGGTCCTCGAGCCTAGAACCAGTCCACCAGATGTCGACACCACCGTATTCGGTGAGATACCTTTTTGCAGTGAGAGCACCATTTCAGCCTTTGGAAGAACGGACTCAGAGGGAAAGAAACCTTACGTGTACAAACCGCGAGCGCATGCGCTAATCGACGTGCAATGGATGTTGATCTGAGAGTCTCCTTGACCATGCGAGTCTGCATCGCTCAGGGTAAATATATCGAGGACGCTGTCATCTGGCGTCAAGATAAAGTTGAAGGACTGGTTATGAGCGGGAATGCGTCTCTGAATTAGCGAGTAGAGGCCGTCCACGCTTCTGGTTTGGGTCACCTCCGTCAAGGCCCGCGCTGCAGCCCCCAAGGTGATGAAAACCATGAGCCCGGTACCACTGAAGACTCTCATTGTCCCGAGGAGGGTACGAGTCGAGAAAATCAAGGGTGAACGAAATCAGATTGCTGGACGTCTCGACGTTATACGTATCCTCAGAGGGACGAGGTGTAGTATTCTTGAGGGTCTTGAATGATGGTTCACATCAATAACCACTCTGATTTGCCAGCCTCGTCAGTTCGTACCGGGCGCCGGGAAACTTCGTCTGAAAGTCACAGGCTGCGAATGGATCAAGTTGATAGCCAATTTCGGAATCTTGACGCGGCACTCTCATCATGCATCATGCATCACCCGTCGACAGGTTCTAGGCTGTGGATCAATTGTTCTGTTTGGAAGATAAATGTTAGTAGGTAGGAGGAAGCTGCGATTATCTGACGAGCCAGACACGGTCGTCGGAGGCAATACACCAATAGTATTCCCGCTATGGTAGCTTGATACGGTAGTAGTAGGTTTCTTAGCCCCTTCAGTAGTAGTACAGTCGATATGCTCATAATGCATAGAAAATTCTCATAATGCATATTAGGATTTCGTATACTCTCGGCTACCTTTTATTGTTTTTGGTTGGGGGGGAGGTGGGTACCCTCCCCCCCCGTATGGATTATGAAAATTTTCTATACATTATGAGCATATCGACTGTACTACTAGTACCATCGCGCTATCACGCACACGAAGAACATCACAACAGCGTCCACCAAAAAATCGGAAAGCCAACTATGTAGGATAAAGTACTATTACAGTACATGAAATGCATAGATATTAGCGAGCAGACATTACTATAGACCGACCCAAACGTGCTCCGGCAACGTCTGGCAGTCGGGAATGAGACCATCGCCAAGATGACACATATACGCACGAGCCGTATTATACTATGTATGTATATGGACGTAGATACGAATGCAGTGGATAATATGCAACACTTACGCCGGACAGAGCTCCAACGATGAAAATCAACCGACCATGCGATACCGAATCACCGTTCGTCGGCCATGAAATAAACGATGCGACTCGTCGGGGACGACGACCGCCTCTAATTCACCAGAGAGCGTCTTGACGAGCGGAACGGCTGGTGGGTTCAGAGATGGTTTCAGCATCGAGGGCGCGTCCTCGCGGGACGTGTCTTCGTCTTTGCTCGCGTGCGCTTCAGGGTCCGGTGCAGACGACGGGCCAGGGCCAGGGCCAATGATGGTCGCCAGAGGACGAAGTTGCGCAATCAGCTCGAGCGAGCACGTAAACCGCATGATAATCCCCCCCTTGTCGATCGCGAACGCCTCCCCTGCTCTACAGTCACGGTCACCCATGGCGACCACAAAGAAAAAAAAAACGCATCTCTCACCTAAATTTTGCATGCAGGACACACTCCAAACCCAGAACAATGCTTGACACCTCTCGGCGCATCGCCTCCAATTCTGCTGGATTGTCGGGCCACCTTGAATGATCATGATCATGGTTATCCCCCCAACTGTCACCCCCCTGACCGGTAACGATCGAATACTCGCCCACGAAAACGAAGATCATCGGGGAGTGTTCGGGTTTCCACGGCTCGCTCTCTCCCTGAACCAGACCCTCACTGTCATGCAACTTCGCACGGAGGTACATAATTTGGCCCTCGACGAACCCTTTTAGCTGCGTATCGAATGACAACAACAGTGCCCCCCGGTTCTGGTACGCCTGAAAGCGGGGAACAGCCTCAGGTTGGCATGGAGCATCACAGGTCTCGAGGAGTGCATTTCGCTTCCGTCGAGCCTCTCGTCGAGCCCTGGCGCGACATCTGATACATGTCTTCCACCGGTAGACCCCCGGAAGAGGGACTCGGGTTCGACAATACCTCACAGAGCATGGTCGGGAGGTCTCGGGAGTCAAGGTCACATCGGTTTCATGCATGTCTGGGCTGAGAGAGCGCCATCGACGACAGGAGAGGTCAGGAGACTTCAACCTCTCTATTGGATGGCGACAAGCTCGGTTAATGAGACAAGTGCAACGTCAGGGGTATCATACTCACCAATACCCATCATGCTTCTCCGTTTGTTCTCGAACCGCATTCTTTGAGCTCTCCGACACGGGTCACACGTCTTCCATCGGTGATCCTTTGGAAGAGCGATATTACATCGCTTGTTCCCGCATTTTTGAAGTAAACTACCTGGAGGGAGTCGAGTAACGAGCAATGGAATGCGGATCCCGAGGCCCGCGGTATCCCTATGTGGCCTGGAAAGCCTGGGATCAGGCACCGGGCCCGAGTTTGATATACTTTCCGCGTCAGAATCCGAGCCAGAGAGCTCAGTGAGATCACTGTCCCAGCCGGGTATCAGTTTGCCGCCATGATCGCCCGTTGGTTCGTCACTGCTACCCTTGCTAGGAGAGGAGGATGGCGGCGGCGGCGGCGGCGGTGGTGGTGGTGGGAGGTCTCTTCCATCCTCTACGTCCGATCTTCCGTTGACCGTGGCCATTACTTCCTTTTTCTCCATGGAAGTATCCGTCGTCAGCGAAGTGGTGCTGGGGCGCTTCGAAGGGTCAGGAGTGTTCGTGGCGGCCAATTTGCGCCGCTTCCAATCACCGACGCTACACTTGACACACCGTTGCATACAGGTTTGGGCCGGCAACACCTCCTTGCATCCTGGCATTTGGCAATGCCGCTTTATATTGTTTATTAGTCAAGTTGCATGCCGCTCCAAATGACGACATCACTGACTGGTGGACTTTTATCCGCGAGAGCGGCAAGATCTTGTAGAGCAGGGATAGTCTGTAAACCATCTTTAAATAGTTCACGCAGTGTGGTGGGTGGGGACAATTTGGTTCGCGGTTTTGACGATGACGTCCGCGTAGCTTTTACAGCATCCTAATAGGAATGAGTGTGAGTGTTAGGATTTCCGTCTCTCGTCAAGGACATAAAAAGCCAACCTGTGGGTACAGAAGCTCAAGCTCAGCGTCCTCATCCTCTATCGGTTTGGACACCTCCCTCTTTGACTCTGAGGGGGTGGAAACATACTTTGTCGCAACAGGGATATCCTCCGGCGAGCTTGAGCATGCGAACAGATGGAAAAGTGATTAAAGGCGTACATCTGGATATACTAGATCAGCCTCCAAATCATTCTCGGTGGCTTTAGCGCCATGAGCAGCCTCTTGCAATAACGACTGGATCGAGACTACACTTGAGTCACCCCGGATACAATCCTGGCATCAAAAGATGACTTACAGCACGAACGAGAGCAAGCGACTCTCGTAGACGGGGACACGTATCCGTTGCACGCCGAGGAACGCGCTTCTGAACGACCGCGGACGGAGGACGGACGAATCCAGCGCCAGCGCACGCCAAGCACATGTCCCCAACCACGTGCGCGGGCAACCGTGCACCGCATCCAAAGCGCATGCACACCCTAAGCACATCTTCGGCGTGGTTCGCGCTCGTTTCTACCCTTCCGCCTGCAACTGCGCCCATCTGAAAGGACGCTGATGTTGGGGTTGGCGCAGGGACCTGTGGATATGTGTATGGGAGGGCCAAGGCGACGGCACGCGTCGTCTTCGCTATAGGCGGCACCACAGGGTATGGATTCGTTCGCGGTGCGGCGCAGTCCTGAGGTTTTGGTTTGATGATGGCTGCATGTCGGAATTGACAGGACGGACAAATGAACTGCGCGGTTTGGTAGTGGGACCTGGGGGCTCGGAACAAGGCGCGGCAGACGGTGCAGATGGCGGTCGGGTGTTGTTTTGTTGCCTGCCATCGTCATTCAAAGTGTCAGCGTGCGAGCTGCGAATGGGGCGTGATGTAAAATCCGTCCGCTGGAGTCCGGTTCCCGTGTCATAGGGAAATGACAACGAATGATGCTGAAAGAGAGCAGGCACTAAATACTCACCGTAGACGGACCGACGGCGCCAATCACGGCGCCAGGACGCGATCCTCCCGCCGCGCACGACTTGCAGATGTCCCAAACGTTCCCTGGGTCCCTTGCACGACTGCATCGGGTACATGCAGCAGCGAAAATATTTGGAGGGTAAGGGAAATCCGGCCACCGATGTGAGGGTACAGTCAGAGGCGCTGGGTTGACGCTCGGGTCCACGTCCGACATCGAACGCGCACTGGCAGCAGTGGGGGATATTGTGACAATCAATGAACGAGGCTAGAAAGCACTCGGCGACTCTATTGAGAGAAAAAAAAAGGTTTGGTCAGGGAAGCCAATAGATCATAAGTTAGATCAAATGATAACAAGATTGATATTGAAACAGCAAATACAGTATAGTAGTAGTAGTACGTTATCTTCACTGAAAGCACATCAAGCTCCGTTGAAATCCCCTGCACCCTCCCTCTTCGACTTGTCGTAGCACTCCAACGTCACACTCGCAAGAAATCCCGGTATGCACTGCTCCTCCTCCACCCAGTAGTGCATCAGCTGCGGGAGATCCTGCGGACCTCCTTCGCCCTGAGCGACCAGTTGCATCCGCGCACCATCTCCATCGGCGCTTGTTTTGCTCAGAGGTTGGAAGACGAACGACGCAGAGAGGTCGTATATCGACGTCACCCTCACTTGTCCGTTCGGGTAGAAGGCGAGCTTGAGTCCTAGAATGGACGCGATCGCTTCTCGGAACTCGGCACTCTTGGCTGTGAAGACCTGGAGATCGCGTGTTTGAATGACTGGCAACGAGACGCAGAAAATTGTATACCTGCTGGAGTCGGAGTAACCGCTTCTCCTTTTGCTTCACGACATCCTCTAGTTCCTCTTTCTCTTTGTGAAGCACCTCCCAGCTCTCACGTGGGACAAGTTCCTCCCCGTGTGACGTCCCTGCTTGTGTGTCAACCACCCCACTACTCTCGAGATCCCTCAATCGCTTGATGAGTGCTTCGTTCTCGCTCTTGAGACGATCCATGACCGATTGTCGAAGGTCACTCCATTGTCGAGCCGGGTTGTCACGGAGACAGAGCACGCGCATGCCCGGTGGGACGTGGTTTCCAGCGCCAATCTTTCCTCGCAGCTCAAAGAGCGTCTGTTCCAACTCTTCGACCTTGTCTTCGCGTACTTTGACCGTGCTGCGGGCTTCTTCGAGAGCTAAACGACGTGGAGGTCAACAAAAACTCTTTGATTGCGTAAAAGGACGTACCTTTGGTTGCCTCCTCGGCTGCACCCTTGTGGTACTCCATCCGCTGCCTAAGCTCTTTCCGGGAGAGCCTAGCGCCGCCAGCGCCGCCTTCGCCGTCTATAGCATCCAGTGCTTTTTGTAGTTGGACATTGGCAGCTTTGTACTCTAAGAGCGATTGTTCGAGGTGAAGTATGCGTTGCGAGAAACCGCTTTCTGAAGTGGACGCCTCCCGAGTAGCTTGGTCTTCAGCGGTGAAACTTGCCTGAAGAACGATCAAGAGTGATACTGCAGCTCAAGTGTTCGCACGCACCACAAGGGCTTGCAAGAATCCGACTTCTCGCTCAGCCAGTTGAGCTCGTTGCTCGCGTCGTGCCACCTTGTCTTTGAGGGATTGTATCTCACCCTGTAATGTTCCTATCGTCCCTTGGGCTTCTAAGAGGGATTCATTCATACGTGCGAGTTCGGCTTCGCGACTTCTAAGGACAGCTATGTTAGCGCCATGGTCTTCAAGCAGGCGCGCGTGCGTTAGCCTGAGCTCGGAGAGGCTGTGGATGACAGATACAGAAGGCATGGAAGGCGTGTCAACATCATTAGACTTATTTGCCCTGTGCGCTGCTGTTTCGGCAAGTAGTCGTTGGTGAAATACACGACGCACCACTCCTGTCGTTCTCGTCTTGCTGCCTCCACTTGGGCCTCCAACGAAACAACCTTTTCTCTCAGCTCATCTACGACTAAGACTTTCCTCTCCAACGCCCGTTTCTCCTCGCGGAGAACCTCTAGATTCGCGTACCTGTCCTTATATCTGCCTAACTCTGCATTTAATTTTGCGTTCGTCGTTTCTAGCGACCGGAGATACGAGGCCTGACGGTGAAGCTCGTCACGGATAACACCCCAGTTCTCATCTTCATTGTGTCTTCTGGGCATTGGCTCAGAAGCAACCTCCGCCTCGTCCAATTTCTGTTGCAGAACCTGGATCGTGGCTTCGCGTTCCTCGGCAATCGCTCTGTATTCCACAAGTTCTTGCTCGAGTTCTGCATTTCTCCGCGTCAAGGTCGATGATTCAGCTTTCTGGGCTGAAAGGAGTTGGGTATGGGTGCGTTGCAGTGCGGAATACGACTCTTCAAGTTCGACATTCTCGTTCCTGAGTGTGGCAATGGCTTCACGCAGAGACCTCAGATCCGCCTCTGCATTTTTCTAAGACAAGGACATGAGGGCAGTGCCGAGTAGACCGAAACGTGCGCTTGCGAGGTCCAACGCGCACGCACCTTGTCCTCCGCGTTCGCCTTGCGCTCCTTTTCCTTTTCCTCGCGCTCTGCTTGCTCTCTCTCAGCCAAGAAGCGCCTGTCGCCCTCCAGTTGTTCGATGTATACTTCCTTTTGGCGCAGCTTGTTCTCGAGCTCGGTCTTGGCGGCCTGTGCGGAGAGGAGCTGGCGCTCCAGAGAGGTATGGGTCATGTGTGAGGTGAATGCCTGCGAACGTTGTTGGCGCTTTGCGGTCGAGTGTTGCGGATCTGTGAGGATGCGATGTGTGAGTTCGGGCGGCGCGGGGAAGACGGGAGGTGCTTGCCGCGCTCTAGTTCAGCCATGAGCGAATCCCGCTTCGTGCGCGCAGATGGAAGTGATCCGGCGGTGAGGAGGGCCCTCGACGACGCCCTCGACGACGACGGCGCACCTTTGTTCATTGTCGAGCACGACCTAGAGAGCCTTTGGAATAAAACAAGTAGCCACGACTTCCAAAATTGGAAGGCGCTGATGACCGGGCATATACTGTCTCAAATCCGTTTCATTTGTACAGCAACCTCAACTTGCGAAAAACGTTCATCTTGTGCCCGTCGACGATAAGCATGTCCATGCACGACAGCGACTATGAAGGTGGCGAATTTGCCGAAGAGTCTTATGACGACCTGGACCACACCCCAAGCGGCAAGCACACGAAAGCCAGCGGATACCAGCTCACGAACGTCTTGACGCTGCCCAGGGCCACCACGTATTCTACCCAGGCGCTATACGGTGCGTCTCGTCCGCATGAGAAAAATATAGTCTGTTGTCGCTGACTCGTCGCACAGACCAGATTCACGCCGGAGATATCGACTTGGAACCCGAGTACCAGCGAGGTACGTCATGCCACTACATTGCTCACTTTGACTGACTAACGAACCGGTCAATTAGATGTTGTATGGCCGGAATCGAAGCAAATTGGTCTCATTGACTCTATCCTTCGCAACTTCTATGTCCCACCCATTATTTTCGGTATGCATGCCCTCGGACCCTTGCTCCTGTCTGACCACCATTGTCAGTGGCCCACCAACACGAGGATGGCTCGGAAACGAAGACGTGTATAGACGGAAAACAGAGGTTGACTTCCATCCAACGGTGTGTAAACCTCTGCCCTGATCCTGTGCCGAGCGCTTATTTAAGCGCAGATTCATGGACGGACTGGTTCGTATCTTTCCTCTGTCTACTTGTGTTTATTCTCATTCACGTTGGTTCATCTAGATGCCTCGTAAGTTGCCCCTGTCCCTTCGATTGATGTTCCTCATTCCAGCCGTTCGTTTCTAGATCGGGATCCGTAAGTTTGTCAAACTGCATATGGAAATCCCTTTTTTGACGTGAATAATACAGCCTCAAAGGTACAAAATACTGGTATAAAAGCAGTGGGACTACGCGGCAGCTACTGCCTGACAGATACCGACGATTATTTGCAAATAAACAAGTTGTTTGCATCGAATACCAAGATCTCCCCGACTCAGATGAGCGAGAAATCTTCCAGGTAAGCATCGAATCGTCACCTTGGTCGCGTCCGGTACCAATGTATGTCTCAGAGAGTGCAGCTCGGAATGGCGCTCACCCCCGCAGGTATGTGTGACCTCCTTACATTACTGCCCTTTGCTTAATCTATATATTTCAGAAAAACTACAGGTACTCAACACTCCAATGTCCTCGTTCGTGCGCAAGTTACAATCGGAGTATTTCGATCTGGACAGCCCTCTCGACGCTGAAGGTTTCGACTGGGACCGTTCACGTGGTGGTGATTTTCGCTGCATCACTCAGGCACTATATATCATCGCCAAATACCCCTCGAGCTCTTCGATAGGCGCCATCGCCCAGCTCGAAAAATGGCTCCACAATCCGACCGTCAAACCTTACGCCCGTAGCAAAGGCAAAAAGAAAGCGACGGATGCTGATACAGGCGAAGACCTTTCGAAAGACGATGCGTTCCTTGAACGGATCCATACCACCTTTGGAACCTTTTCCAAACTCGTCAGTGATCCCTCCCTCCAACCCCTCTTCCTCAAACCAGAATGGCGCGTCTCGCCAATCGAGTTTGTGATGATGTGTCTTTTAATCTCAGTCAATAAAGACAAGTTGACGCTGCAGGAATTGGCGGTGAAAATTGGGGAAATGAGGGTTCGGGTGCGGGCGGAACACCTGGATATTAGGATGAATTCTCGCGTGGCCAAGACGTTGTTTGATTTTATCAAGGAAAGCCCCGATTCTCCTCAGATTCCGGAGCCTGCGAAAAGTGGTCTTAAAAGAAAGAGGGAAGAAGAAGAAGTTACAATCTCGGGAAGGAAAGAGAAGGACCGCAGAGAGGATGAAGGTAGTTCGGCCCCCGTGCGATCCCAGGTTTCATCCATCCTCCCACCACCAAGACCGGACCGATTATTGGCAGTACGAGAGGCGAAAAGGGCTATCGCACCGCCTCGCGTAACCCCGCCCAAGCTTCCTACTGCGCCAGCTGCATTGCGGTGAATGTAGTAGGCACATGCATGCTTTTCCTTGTCTGTTTCCTGTCACTGCACCATCCGAGTTCCCAAGCTGCATATTCTATATAGTGTACAATTCCACCCACCTGCTTTCACTCCTGCTCCGAGTCCTCGGTTTTATTGACCCCGGTTATTCCAAGAAGTCACCTTTCCCGAGGAAGAACGCCTCGTGTTTATCTCACTTGTATACCTGAAGCGCCAGACATCGCCGTGTACTACTTAGGGAGAGTAGATCGGAGAATCTGTTGTTGTTATGAGGTGGCATACTATGCCAAGCTGGCGGACATTGATATCAGCGACGTGAACGGAGTAGAGGTGCTTCTTCTAGTAAGCAAGGCTGTGGCTTGGGGGATCAGGGAAGCGTCAGGGGCGTCCCTACTTGGTGTAAGTACTGCAGTACTTCCCCGCATAGCCCCAAAAGGGACATTTGTAAATGGACTTTTTTTTTTTTAAAAAAAAGGATGGGGCCACGCGCTACTGAGTCTCGATCAGATATCCCTTGGCTGTTGGGAATTCATCAAAATCAAACGTGTTTTTACTGCCAGATCATATCATGCGCGCCTGAGGCGGCCTATGTGTTTGGAGATGATTTGGAAGCGATTCGCATCATTCTTGGACCGAATAGTGACTCGGAGATTCGGTTGCCCGAGTTGCTCAAGTTTGAACTCCTCGCTGTTCCGTCCTGGTATTACACCACACCCCGATGAGTCCATCAGGGACGATCCGGCTGCAGCGTATCGCTGCATCATGATACTGTCTTGGAACTATCCTGCGTACCTTGTGTCCAGAGGCAGTTGAAGCATGCTAGTACTCAGTATCATGTTTGTGGACAGAAACCTTGCCAAGCTGTTAATACGTCCTCCTTCCTAGCTCAAGCACCACATGGATTCGGGCGAGACCCGTACAACGTTTCAAACAATCTTCTTGCGGGAGGGTGGTCTGCCGAGCGTTTCCTGGCGTTTCCTCGTGCCAAACATCTGTCGTTGTGACACGAACACACTCTCCCTAATATGCTCCGTGTTTCAGAATGATGGCCCGCGTGTTCCCCCTCCTTATCGACGTCTGCCTCGCCGGAAGGTCTTACTTAAGGAAACCTTCAAAGCCTTGATCTCGAATCGAGTTCCCATTCCCATCTTTTTCGCCTCTCTCTATCTGGGCAAGTGCGGCGATCATGACTACCACGCCCGACGGCAGCGGTCTGAGCCCGGAAGATTCTGAGAAGGCAGACTACTTAAAGGTGGACGGTGCGTTTGCTGGCAGGTCTTGCGGCTCGCAGATACCGAAGATTGGCGTTTCACAGACGTACTCGCGAATATCGCCGATTTCGACGACCCTAACATTGATCAGGAGGCCGTTGTCGGAATACTAGGTAAGCGTGGTACCCGTGAAACTGCTTGGTTCACGAGTGATTGAATACGTTACTAGAGGATGATTCACCGTATCCGGAGGTGCGATCGGCCGTGGCCAACACGGACGATCCGACTATCCCAGCGTCTAGCATCCGCACTTGGGTAATCGGTATGCGTGGTCCTCCGACCTAGAATACCGATACTAACGTCCTTTACCAAGGCCTCACTTGGGCTATCATACTTTCTGGATTGAACCAGTTCTTTTTTTTCCGTTTTCCCTCCGTCGGCGTATCGGGCTTTGTTGCGATATTAATATCATTGCCGATGGGCCGTACATGGGCCGCGGTGCGTTTCATTCCATCCACGCAAGTTCTTACTGATCCAGTGTGGAGAATAGGTAGTTCCTAACTGGCGCATTTTTGGAGTTCCTCTCAACCCTGGTCCATTCACGATCAAGGAGCATGTGCTCTTGACGATCATGTCTACCGTTGGTGCAGGCTGTACGTGTGTTGTGTGTATTATTTCACGTGCTGACCGATTCTACGAACAGCGGCATATGCGGTATGCTTGGGTTGTCATTCACGATCGCCACATCTTATTGATGTATTTTATCCATTCAGACGGACATCGTTGCTGTTCAGCGGGTGTACTACAACCAGACGTACAACTTTAGCTGTAAGTACCAATCGTTCCAACGGATGGTTGCACGGTGCGCTCACCATCGCAATCCCCGTTTATGATGTCTTATCTTGTGTGTGCTTTGCCATTCCACACATTCTAATCTGGTCATGATTGTCCACTCTCGGTGGCTCTTGTCGATCCTCCTTTCGCCGGACTTTCTCTATTGATTCGCACCCATCAAAACACGTGACTGACCAATATATCTTATCTTCACTCAATACGCTGCAGACCAATGGATGTTGGTGATGTCCACGCAGCTGCTTGGCTTTTCCATCGGTGGTATTTTGCGGCGGTTCCTCGTCCAACCCCCCGCAATGAGTACGCATCTTTACTTCTTGGGGAAACATTTCACTCACTCACGTCGTCTCCGCAGTCTGGCCAGCCAATCTTGTGACCTGTGTCCTATTCAATACGCTTCATTCAAAGTCCTATGTCGGCATGGGTACTCGAGGAGGGATTTCGCGCGGGCGCTTCTTCCTGTATGCATGGATAGCTGGCATGTGCTGGTACTTTCTCCCTGGGTATCTTTTCCAAGCGCTCTCCTACTTTTCATGGGTGTGCTGGATTGCGCCAAACAATATTGTCGTGAACCAGTTATTTGGATACGTTAATGGCTTGGGGATGAGTGTGATCACATTTGATTGGGCGCAGATCGCGTATATAGGTGAGCACGTTGTCGTCGAATGGGATTGGTTTGCTGATGCGTGCGTTGACTGAGTTTAGGTAGTCCCCTTGCAACCCCTTGGTGGGCCGAGGCGAACATTGCTGTTGGCTTCGTGTGCATCTTTTGTGTGTCTCTGATTATTGTTCTCCCCTGGAGCGGTTGCTTATCTGTCCACAGGGATCCTCGCTCCGATACTCTACTATACCAACACTTGGTACAGCGAGTACTTGCCGTACGCATTTAATCCTCCTGATGTCTGTAGCGCTAAAGAGATTTGCCGACAGCATGTCGTCACGTATATCCTACGATAACACCGGTAGTCCCTACAGCGTGGCACAGATCATCAACGCCGACGCGTCGCTCAACCTCACCGCGTACGAGCAGTACAGTCCACTTTTCCTTTCGTGCGTTGTGCAATGCTCATCTCCGATGTCGATGCTCATAACACTGTAGGACGACCTTTGCCCTATCTTACGGACTGTCGTTCGCTTCCATCACTGCGACGTTGATGCACGCGTTCCTCTATTTCCGCAAACAAATCTGGGCCCAGAGCAGGCGTTCGATGCACGAGCAGCCTGACATTCATGCACGTTTGATGTCCAACTATAAGCAGGTCCCTGAATGGTGGTATGCGGTCATCCTTGGTGCGTTCGGATCCTGTAACAGCTCGTTGGACACATCCAATTCATGTGTTCATTTGACAGTGTCAATGTTTGTGTTTGGTGTTATCTTAATTGAGGTGTGGCAGACCGAGTTCCCGGTGTGGGCTTTCTGCCTAGCATTGGCGATCGGTGCGTGCTCTCAGACTGTTGAGAAATTGGTGCTGATGGTGCTATTCCTCCTCGACGCAGCCTTCTTCTACGTTATACCTATTGGAATGATTCAGGCTATTACCAACCAACAGGTTGGTCTTAAGTGAGTTTATTGAAATCTTTCGCTGTCTCTGTCCTCTCACGTTTCGTAGTGTGATTACAGAGTTGATAATTGGATACGCTCTCCCTGGTCGACCGATTGCCATGATGATGTTCAAGACGTGGGGATACATCACAATGTCTCAAGGTACGTGTTGTTGACGCGAACGATGTCAGTGCTTGTGTCTGATAGCGATGTAGCACTCGCATTTGCCGGTGATTTCAAGCTTGGTCACTACATGAAGATCCCTCCTCGTTCGATGTTCTGGAGTACGTCCCATCGACCTCTCCCTCTAGGTTCAGGATTGCATTATTGACACACATCAAGGCCAGGTCATCGCCACCATAGTCGCCGGGACGGTCCAACTTGGCGTACAAGCCTGGATGTTCACGAATATTCCCGACATGTGCAGCCCGACACAGAAGAGTGGATTCATCTGCCCTAACACGGAGGTGTTTGGAACCGCGAGCATTATCTGGGGGGTCATCGGCCCTCAGAGAGTGTTCTCGTCTGGCCAGATCTACAACGGTGTGTAGTTAGTTCTTATGTCGAGCGGGAGACGAAAGGTAGGCTGACATAGCCGAGGTAGTGCTCACATACTTCTTCCTCGTTGGAGCGCTTTGCCCACTGATTGTGTACTTGATCCAGCTCAAGTGGCCTAATAGCATTGTTCGCTATGTCAAGTGCGTCTCTTTTGCCTTGGTCGACTTCCCTTGCACTGACCCTCGAAACGCGTTAGCTTCCCTGTCATTTTCAGTGGTACGGGAGGTATTCCTCCTGCGAGTGCGGTAAACTTTGTCTCGTGGGCGATCGTTGGCTTCATCTTCCAATACCACATTCGGAGGAGACACTTTTCATGGTGGAGCAAGTACAATTGTACGTGTTTGCCCACCAGACGTAGAACGATTTCCGGTCATGCTGACCTTGCCATTCTCGTGTCCAGACATTCTGTCCGCTGCGATGGACTCTGGCGTAGCTGTCGGGATCATTATCATCTTTTTCGTCCTTCAGTACCCTAAGAACGGGACGATCGGGTTGACCACTGTGCAAACGTGGTGGGGAAATACTGTGTTTTTGAACACGGCAGATGGAAAGGGGTTGCCCTACAAGTCATTGCCTACGAGCGGCACGTTCGGGTAAGTTTTGGTTGCCTGATCCGTGTTGTGATGGCTGACTGGTGTGTTTCCTCGATGTAGCCCGACGACATGGTAAAACTGTAAAATTAACATACTGATTTGTTTATATGTACTACGGACACTTGTATATACGAACCGAGGATTATCTAGGGAGCTGTGTGGGATGTATGCTGAGTCAAGCAGCTCAGGAGATAACGACTTCCCACAGCGTTGTCGACCTCGACCTCGATGAAGACGACGGGAATGGCATCGCCGACGGCGTTGCTGACACTCCCCTCAGAACTGACCGAGGCCATTTTGATCTGTTCTTGCTCTCCCCGCACAGTCGCCTCCGTCGCACAGACATGCCGGGCGTTGCACACGCTCGTGTACGCCTCGCCAGACTCGCATCTCTGGCGCGAGCTCTTTCTCACCATCTGGGACGACCCTCGCCCTGCCCTCGAGCACCGCAGCCTTGTGGACCCCCGCATAGACCCCGCCGCTTGGGACTGGGGCACCGAGTACCGCAGACGAGTGTCTGCAGACAAATGGCTCAAGGCATGGCGCCGCGACATTTGTCCCGCCGCCGATGAGACAGGGAAGGACGCAAGTACAGAGTGGTACACCACCGCCCTGTCGACGCTTTCTGCCGTGTTGAACACGTTGTTGACCCTACGACCCTTCCCGGCCACGCCGCCGATCGCGCTGACGGTGCTCACGCCTGCGATCTCGCCGTACCCGACGGGGAACATCGGGTCCGGCGTGGGTGATAGGAGGGAGCGCGTGACGAGCGCGCCGCCGTTACCGCCCCTTCTCATCGTGCTCGCGAGTGGCTTCGACGCCTTCCAGGAGTCCCGGAGCGCCGTGCGTGTGGGACGGATGGTGTATGGCCCGCACGCATGGCGTGCGCTGGACGGCGGCCGGCAGGCGGCAGAACTGACACCGACGCCGACACCGACGCCGTCGCTCCCGCCGCAACTCGTGCGCACGCTCCTCGCTTCGCAAGTAGTTGGCGTACGCGGATTGCCGGCGCATGTGCCCCTTTTGTCTACGGCTAATCATTGGGCGGATGACGCTCTGGGAGACGTTTTCCATCGGATCATTTGTATTACTGGCTTTGTGCCCATACCACCTCCTCTCGTTTCCACTTCCACTTCTACGGCTACGGCTACGGCTACTTCCGATTCCGATTCCGATTCGGACTATAGTCGATCCGCTTCCGTGGACACGGAAGTACTGAAGAACCAGCATGACACCGAAAACGAGTTGGGGACACAGGAAGATGGAGAGCACCATCACCACTACGAGTCGGACGAACAGTCCGTGGGTCGCAATCCCACGGCATTTCCCACCCCTTCGCAGCAGCACGCAGACGCACGCACTCTCGCAAGGAGGAGGGTCTATGACATGCGATACCTCCGCGGTGATCGTTTGTGGGGACCTTTTCAGCTTGTGACTAGGGAGTCTCTCAGTGCACGTCCTGAAGCCAGTAGACTGGATGTCGATAGGAAGGATATATCTCAGAAGGGGGGAAAGCGTGCCAGTACGAGTGGTGCCGCGTCGGGACGTGGTGAGGCGCGTCATCTAGGCACACTTGCATGGGCCATGGGTGTGGATATCGAACCCGACGACTTTGATTCCACGTCGGACGATACCAAAGACGAAGATTGGCGCGACCCAGCGGACACTAGCAAAGAGTCTTCCTCTTCTTCTAGGAGCGGCAAGCGCGAACAAACCAATAGTGGCGAGGACACAGTGCACGCTGATCCCGATGCGGAGATCGAACAGATGGAACCCGAACACCCACTCATCTCCCTCATTCTCACCTCTACTGTTACTGCTGATACTGAGCCCACCACCAATCCTACCGTGACGGCCTCGCCCCGCAGAACTCGCCGCTCCAACCCCCGTCTACCACCTAACTGCTCAGTCTCTCCGCGTGAGATCAAGCCTCAGCATCTCAGACCAGACTATGCGTACCTTGCAAGCGTGCGGATCGTTGTGGAAGCGAATCTGAGGGAGTTATTTGGAACTGAGATCAGTGACAATGCTGAGGGGACTGCGTCTGGGGTCAGGGCTGGAGGGGTAGGTATGTTTTGGGAAGATGAAGACGAGATCTTGCGACCGCGGGTTGAGTCTTCCGAACCAGGTGCGCTGTCCACTTTTTGCTCGTGGCCCTCGGGTGTCGAAATGATGCTGATGCAAGACTTACTTTTATAGCTTCCTCTGTATTCCGTGGTTCGTCGTCACCTACTACGACACCGAGTGATATCCCCGTGGCCGACACCAGTTCCACAAATTTTGATCTCGCGGACATACTCTCTCGGTTCCAAAACCTCGAGGTCGCGAGGTTAGGTAGTGCGTACGGATACTGGAGCGGATGGATCGAGCGACAGCAGTCTGCAATGAGAAGCATTGATGGGAATGCGGACGCGTTGGCGTCATCGTCAGAGGGCGATATCAGACACAGGAAGCCAAGGATCGTGGTGCAACGGACTCAACTTGAGAAGCCGATCAAAGGTACGTTCACCACTGAGGACAAGGGGAAAGGGAAGGAGAAAGACGTAGAGTCTACCGCCGTACCTGCACTTGGCACTGGGCTTGGAGATTGGGAGATCGGCCCCGAGGGCGAGGCATGTGATGGGTGGGATTGGGCGGGCGTTGCTGGGATTTGGAGGTGAGTCACTCAAACGTGTTTTTGGGTTTCGGTCGGTGTCACAAGGGATGTGGATCGTTTGTGCTCGCCGATGGGGTATCTTTCTGCGTTCCGTTCGGTCCGCGCATTCCATCATGTGCGCCGGTACTCGTGCAAACTTAATACAATGTGGTCTTTACTCGACATCCATACTGCACAGTCGTTGATGTGTGCGTTGATCGACGATGACGAGCTGACAACGTTCTTTCCCTTTCCTCATAGACGTTGCGTGTGTTGGATGGATTACAGAGAATTACTATGTGAGTACTGCTTCCTCGATCCAAATCTCCAAATCTTCTTCTCGCTTGTTCTTGTTCGTATGGTACAATCGGACTGCGTTTGGTTGATCATTCAATCGGCAAAGACATATTCCATGCTTGCGCGGTTGGCGCACCGGATACCGTTAAAAACTTCATTAGAGGTGTTTAACGAGATACTAACACATTTCGGTCGTTTGTCGTGAACAGTCTTCAACGTGTGTGCCAATTCTTCTCTTCTCGACCGTTCCTGACCACGTCTGTGTAGCTCGACTCTACTAAATTCCTCACTCTTGATACACAAGAAGCGTGTCGTATCATCCCCATGGAACTTCGGATCACTGGATACACACGTGCGGGACTGATGCCAGTCCACGACGCCGAGCTTGCACACGACAACATCAACGCCTTCCCTAGCAACAGACGGCCCAAGACAAGCGTCCGCACGGGCTACTTCCGTCCTCCACCCGTAATCCATTTCTCCGGTTCTTCTATCGGTTCCGATCGTGGCTTGGACGATGGGCGGACAGTCGAAGGAAGCGTGCAACTCATTGGAGGGGGTGAAGTGAGGTGGCAGATGGTAAGTCACGTTATTGTTCTCATTGCTCACTCCATCGTTGTTACTTCCCTCCGTCGTTTCCACTACTCCCTACACTACGTTCGGTCTTCCATGTACCAAACGCGAATGATTTGACATCTGACTCTTCAGGACACATACACACAGGAATCAAATTTGCCAGGATCATCAGCGCCGGAGTGGTCGAGCGAGGCGGTGCAGGTAGGTGGGATCGGGAGTGCAGTTGGGGTCCTCGGGATGTGGACTGGAGCCGGACATGAGAGAGCTGATCCGCTAGGTATGTGATTCTGGTTGGTGTCGTTCCTGAGGTGCTGAGTTTGGCGTGAATGTGCAGGCCCATTCTGGGCGTGGAAGGTTACGTGATTCAATTTGCAGCAAGGTCGAAAGATAGATCGGCATGGTATTGACCGACGTGGCAGTTCGGGATACACGAATGTCAAATT
>JBBPQU010000387.1:0-22361 GCA_038092655.1 Boletus sensibilis | reverse complement strand
CCGCTTGGACCCTTGTTCACACTACCACGCCCGGTGTCAATCATATCTGCATCAGACTATCAGTCCTATAGTTATCACTGGTCTTGACCATTTCGGGCGAGGGTACGAATGACGAGAATCCTCTGGTCACGGCTCGACTTCTAGGCTCTTCCTTTGTTCCGGAGCCGTTCGAGATCCATGCACAGGATTGCCGCTCAGCGGTTCTCATGACGGGATTCAGCGATAGCCTGCCCACAATACAGCCAGGCCGGTTTTCATCATCGCTGGAGACCTCATCGTACTTCACTGGTGGGATCATCAAGCCGACCTGACCTGCTCGTACCCCCTCTGCCGCAGGGACGGTCCATCCTGGCTATCTCTGACTGGTATCCCCGCATTCTGCATCGCCTAATTCAGTCTCGATGATGGTCACCCCGGTCACCCCCGTCTGCTTGAAACAATCGATTACAGGGATTTAAGTGTCTCTCGCAACATGGTTCCGTTTCGCTACCAATTCGCTTTCACAGATCGAATCTGAGATCTATGAGTAAAATCAAAATTTCGGATGTATAAATTCAAACTGTAGGTACCCAAAATGGCCTTGTAGTGTAGCGGTTATCACTTGGGATTCTGATTATATCTTCCCAAGACCCAGGTTCGATTCCTGGCAAGGCCTGTCTTTTTTTTCTTGGACAGTGCCAGCATCCGGTTCGATTTGCCGAGCTGCAGGACGCACCCACAAGTAACAAGGGACCCGCACCGACTCGGGGCCACCTCCTGACAGATAAAGCCCACCACCGCGAGCGCCAATGTAGGTGATTTTGGAGAGCTCTGGAGTCTGAAGTAATGCGATCATAGAGTGTACCTCGTTCGGGGCCACACTGCCTGGCCCTTCGGATAACATTAAGGATAGCAACCCGTTCTGCGTTATTGGGTTCGGTTAACAATCTCTTCTAGTGCATCTACTGGTTTGAGGACCTGGAGCCAACCCTGACAAGCTCAGACATATCACGGGTGACGTGCAGGAATCGAGTCCACGAATGGAGTTCCCAACGGATCAGCTGGCTTGTAGTTGACGTCACTAGTCTTGAGGAGTGGAATCACGTCAGCGATTGCTGGTAATGCAGGTGGTCTCCTCCCCTGTCTTTCATTGAACGAGGCGTGTCAAGAAATTGCGGCCTTGACTTCTACCGCGTCGGGGGTCTGCAGTGTTTGACCGGTTTTTTTTTTCGTATTCTCTTCATAGAATTTTTTTTCAATGATGCTATTCATTGCAGCGTCTGCAAACTAATCGGGGGATATCAGTCACTGGGCATTATCGAGCACCCAGCCAAGCTGCGTGCTTGTTCGATCCCCGTACAGTGGAAGATGTTGGCATATGGTGAGCACACTCGACTAAGTTTGAGTATGCTTGTTTCCATGCCTGAGTCCTGATCATTGCTGACGCAAAATACAAAGTGGGGCCCGATCATTTACTTACGGCGCGGATGTCCTAGATCAGGTTAACCTGGCTACGGCGAACTTTTCAGCGTACATATAACATGGATCCAAAGGCTACGAGAATCACAGCGCACAACTATGTCCTTGGACAAACGGGTGCATCATCTTCTTTGAAGCTCAGTACATTAATTCATGGAACATAGTCGGCCGCATCTCAGTAGATTGTCTACGATGGTCCTACACCACCTGCTGAAGTTTAATGCATCCCTGGAAATTCCCTCGCTTACGCAGAATATTTCCTCTCGTTCATTCTTACCACTTATCCAGGTTTTCCCTTCGAATGCGACCTACGGAACATGGTGTGTGCACCCATGTTAAGCGGTGCGATGATCCTGGGCGCTTTAGTAGAGCGATCTTCAACACGATTTCTCTGACGAGTTGTTCACTTTCCTTGGTCGAGGCCGTCGTCAACGAGACGGTTGTGAGTGCATTGCATCACTTTCATCACAAGGGCGAGTTTCTAACCATTACGCTCCATCATTGGGGCGAAAACCCTGCCCCGGAAAATACGGTTCTAATATCTTATGGTGTAGAGCCTTTCCTGCCAACCCTGCCCGGCCACGACACGGTGCCATCCACATACACTGCTTGCCGTGCAGAAGGTTTATTGCCAATAAACATCTATCATGCATGGCTGTCGCCCACTTCTGACTAAGTCTTCCAGGATGCACGAGCACGCTGGAAGTGCAAACCATCAATGGCGGCCAAAACGATGTCGCCAATACCCCTTTGTATCTGAACTATGATATTTTCGATACACCGCTGGCCGACTTGTATACAGCCAGTCTACCAAAATGACGGCCCAGACAACGTCTTAGGTCTCGCTGGCACTTTCAAACACTAGTTTTATTTACCCCATACAATAAAGGTAGCATAAGTATTATTTACAGCTAGTGATATAGAGTGGTGACCTGTATTTCCGTCGCCACCCTGAGTATGAGACGATAAGGTGGTATAGATGGAAGGAACGAAGTGTTGGTTGCGGCAATGATCACGCCTGGTGCGAATTTCTCCCTCAAAGAAGAGCCATGGTTGCTTCCGCGGACCACTGTGCTTTCGTTCACCCTGCCTCTTCTGAATTCAAGAAATGGACACCTCTGGCTAGTTGGCCAATTATCCAATTCGAGGGGTAACCAGTCCTCCGAGAAGCAAGGTAGGTAACTCAAATGATCAAAGTCGTTAGGAAGTAGTACCTTTGCCAGAGGCTCGGAGCTAGTCCTTGGATTTTCATGACCGAAGAATATATACTCACGATCGAGCTCAACGCTTCATCACCATGAAACCGCAGGCTCTCTACTCCGTGAATATAAGGATTGTTAGAAGGATACGACTTTCTTCGGTTTGCTAGACACCTGGTTTTTACCGAATGCTTTCACCATCCCTGTGTGCAAACCCGCCTTCACGTCAAGCCGTTTTCTCCGTCGATCTTCCTTCTTCTGGTCTTTTGACACTTCCACATTCTTTCACTTGAATGTATGGAAGTCATCTTCATCTGCACCAGCACCACTCCCAGTGCCGAAGATCGTTATCGCCGCTGTCCCTGACACATCTTTCTTCCGAAGCTCACAGTCTTTTGCAAGATGCGTTTTCTCGCCACAGAGCTTACAACTTCCTCCATTGGGGTATATGCCCTTCTCTTTGTTTTGCGGACACGCTGAAGCGAGATGACCCTTCCCTGAGCAAACGAAACATGATGCAAATGGGAAAGGGTTGAGAGGATCTTCTGGTTTCTTGCAACGAGATAACGTATGTTTTGTCGAACCACATCTGTCCATCGTTTAGTGAGAGAAGACTTGGGAAGGAAAATACAAACCTGTAACACATCCCGACTGTGGTGTTGACGTTCTTCTGACCGTCTCCGTCTTCTCCGGCTGCCCCGGGACAGTCCTTGGCAGCATGGCCCTTTTCGCGACACGCAAAGCATACCGTGTCAGCTTGACGGTCTGATGTTCTCTTGAATCGACGTTGCTCTGTGCGCCTGTTGTAACCGCTGATTGCGACACCTAGCCAGAGACAATCAGCCCTCCACGGCGAAGGATAGGATACAATGCCCACTTTTTGCTCCTCCGCATTTTTTCGTTGTCGTGCTGAGCTTCTTCTGTCCAGCAGACGGTCCCCCTTCCTTTCCTTCTACGCCCGTCTTTCCTTCTGTCTCGATACCACCTGGTGTTTGTTCATCACCACCGTCTGCCTTTAGCTTCTTTGTTTTCTTCCGTTTTTTCTTTGGATGCACGGTGTCTCCTTGATCACCATCTACAGTGTTTACTTCGGATGCAGGGTGTTTGTTGGATGTCGTCGTTGGATCGGTTTCAAAACCTGCTTCCAAGTATTTGCGCTTTCGGCCAAAGTTTGTGACACGAGTCATGATTTGTCCACACAACTTTGAGCGATGCCATCGCGGACGGGACATCGGAATTGGCAGTGATGCTCAACTATATATGGCAATATAGCCCCTTTCTCGACTTTTTTCGCCGACCTTGTCGCGACGCATCATGATCGTTCTCATACTGATCAGGCAAATCTGGGGATAACAAGAAGTTGCATAGCCTGGTTAGTGACCGTTAGTCAGGAGTGGCGCCAGTACTCGAGTCAGGTTGAGTCAGTCAGTCACCGGCGGGACGTACTTAACTCCAGAAGGTTCCAGCTGGGCTTCCTAACAAGCACGCACATTCCTGCATGGCCTTCGTTAACAACTACACTCCTGAGCCAGAAATTCTCGAGCACGAGTTGTATGGCCCTGAACCATACGATCTCAACTTCGTCCTCCCGATCCCCCCGGTGCTATCCACCAATAAATTGCGACTCGTCCCGTTCATCCCTCGGGTTCATGCTGCCGCCTACCTTGATGGTGTTCGCGGACACGAGTCCATATTCACACACATGCCCATCGCTCTCGAACACCCAGCCGACTTCCTCCGATTCGTCGAGAAGCGTCGGCGGGATAAAAATGTTTTCCTGTTCGCAGTGCTCGATACCACCCGTCCAGATTCCAATCATCCTGAGTGGGAGGGCTCGCTAGCGGGCTTATTCGGGCTCATGGAAACCAACAAGACGAGACTCGTCACAGAGATTGGTCCCGTAATCGTGCTTCCTGCCTTCCAGCGAACCCACGTTGGCTCTCATGCTGTTGGTTTACTGTTGAAGTATATCCTTGAACTCCCACCTTCTGGACTTGGTTTCAGAAAAGTCAAGTGGGCTGCATCTCCGATCAACGCTACTTCTAATAACCTCGCCAAACGAATGGGATTCAAGTTGGAGGGGGTGTTAAGATGGAAATACGTATTGCCAGCGGTCGAGGGATACCAAAAATTGGGGAAGGAAGCGAGGACAGGTGATGCAGGAAACGGTTTACTAGACAGAGATAGTAATGAGTGGGGATTGTGCTGGGACGACTGGGAGGAGAGTGGAAGGGAGCTTGTGGAACGTGCCTTTGCAAGGGTAGCATAACTATTCAAGGGGATACCTGACATGAGTTAAAATACAAGGTCTACCGAAGGCTGTTCCTAGAAACCACAACACGGTGTACGTCCTATTATCAGACAGTGTGCCCCGCGGCGAGGGTCAGAGAAGAGTTTACAAACGAGCTCGAAAATGCGCCTATTCCGAGGATATCCGTACACACCAATCCTACAACTTTGAAATTAATATAAGCAAGGTTATCAATGGAGGAGGTAGGAAGGACTATCATCTCACTCGTGACTATTCGTCTAGCTTCCAATTATTCTCCTTCACCAACTTCTCTCGTTCGAGCAGATATTTACCTTGCGGAAAACTTCATCACCTGCTAAACTAGGATACTCAAGACACTCACCTTCTTTATATTTCTGGGTATGGTCGGAAGCCTTGTGGTAATACCAGCCGATGCGGTCATTGCAACCAAGACAAAACACGTCAGCCACTGTGTGTACACCAGTTCTGGGCATGTAGACAATGAGTTTCGGATCATGTGCAGAATAAGCGAGGATTACAGAAGTGGCCGGTCCTCTTTTCTCCCCAGCTTCACATTGACGGCGGTATGCATGAGGCTAAAGACGGTTAGACGTGAACCATCGTGATATTCCATTGTCCGCAGACGACACACAATCCTCGCCCCTCCCTTCCGGAGAAAGACTTGCTGATCAACTCATCTTGAAGTGCCTGTTAATACAGTGTGATCATGGTCGCGCCATCAGGGGTCAGTAACGGTGCGTACAAGGACCGCAGAGCAAGTTGCGCAAATAAATCTAGGATGGTGAAGAAACGTCGAGATGACTTGATTCTTCGTGTTGTCAGTCGGCTCTGCCATTGGGGGCTGTCGGGCGACGTGAGCAAGAGGCGGCTGAGGAGATGCTGCAGTGTGGACGAGAGCAAATGAGACTACGAAGTCGCCAAAGGAGGTCATCTTGAACTTGGGGGTTGTAACCAAACGAGCTGGACTCACCCTTCCTTTAATCGAAAACCCAGACTCGGATATTTGTAACTGATTCAAGCTTCGAGGTCATCGAACTTGGTGTTATCTGGCAAGTCCCTGCGCCGAGTCTTCCCAATTGGGCTAGCAGATTAGGGTAACTACCAGGTTAGAAACAAGTTTCATTACGCTTCGTTACGCGCACGCGACTTCAGCTCGTTCCTCGACGCTCCCCTCATTGTCAATCGATGCAAAGACGCCATGCGGATGCGGAACTGCCTCAGGAATTGGTTCTAGCGATACAGCGCGTCCTCGAGCTTAACCCGGAGCAGAACGACGATCCTCTCGATGACCTCTCAAACAATTTCAATCCTGCGGACGTCTTGAATCAGCTCTTCCCGGATGGTGTGTACTTTTGTGCATTTCGCGTCTGCTTCATAATTTGGGTCGTCACAGAGGCTTCATTGGCTCGCTTGGACGCTGTTCAGGCGAAGCTCGCGCAGGATGAGCGAGAGCTTCGGGTTGAAATCGAAGCACTTCAGGAAGCACTTAAGCAGGATCAAGACCCAGGCAGGATGCAACTCATTCAAGAAATGATCTCCGTATAGATTGCTTTCCTCTGGATACGCATTGGTTATTGAAACCTTCCCTGCAGGATCTCCTCGGACAAATGTCGCGCATACGCGAGAAAGCGTCAGAGTCAGAGGCCGTAGTGCGGAACATCACAAAGGATATACAAGCTCTGGATCTCGCCAAAAAGAATCTCGTTCTGAGCATGACGACGCTCAAACGGTTGCAAATGCTTGGTGAGCAGTCTACGGTCCGACCTTGACCACAAATAATTTACTACCTTATTTGTTCGCAGTTAACGCTCTCACCCAACTGGAGGATCAGGTGAAGGAGAAGAAGTACGCGGAGGTTGCGCATTCGTTGGCTGTTGGTGAATTCCAGACTCTCGCCGTCGAAGCCATTGACGTTATTTCTTAGGCGGTGAAACAGCTCTCTGCCTCGTTCAAGTCCTACACTTCTGTCCATCGCATCATGCAAGTTTGGAAGCGAATTCAACAGATCCAAGGAGAAATCAGAAGTCAGCTTGATGCCGAATTTGATTCATTGTGCGTCTGTGTCACTATGTTATGGTTTAAACTCCCTGGAAACCTATACTGTAGCTTCCTCCAAGACCTTTCCAAACCATTCAAGACCACTCAAATCACGGATGCCTGTGCTGTCATTGACGTGCTTGGTCTAGACGTGCGCACTCAACTTATCGAGCGATATGTGGTGCTCGAGCTCAAAGAGTACCGTCGCATCTTCCAAGCAAGTGACGAAGCGGGTCATCTTGACAATATTGCGAGAAGATTTGCTTGGTTCAGGCGGTTGTTAACTTCTCATGAAACAGAGATCGGTAGGGTGTTCCCTGCTGAGTGGCGGGTTGGTTGGTGGCTTTTTACCAAGTTCGTGTCAATAACAAGGTAAAGGAAAGGTTAAATAAAACCCTTACTGCTAATCGTAATGTACTCCTGTTTACCAGGGACGATCTTTCAACTTTGTTGTCTAAAGCAGGCCAATCGCTCACTGTTAAATTGCTCCTCGAAACACTTCAGCAAACAACAGAATTTGAGTTGTCAATGGCGAAGAAATGGGCTACTCCTGTCCGTGTTCCATCTGTGGGTTGTGAAGGCTCACACTGATCCCGTTGTGCAGGTGGATGAGATTCTGAAAACTGCGTCGCAGCCTACAGCACAGATCCAATCTATGTCCTCCGCATTTGAACCTCATCTCGGTGTATTTGTCGACGCTCAAGACAAGTAAGTTTTCTGTCAACCTTTACATCCCATTGTTATACTCAACGTTTGTTAGAGCACTTGCTGACATGTTGGCTCCGCATCGTGGTTCCAAGGCTCGCAGTTCAATTGATGCGGCTTCGAAGCCTCCCACCACCACGTCAACGCCCCGAGCTTCTCTCTCCACCCCTGATGAGCCCGAGCCATCGCCGATCGTGCTTCCTTCGTCAACGGAACTCTTTTATTTCTATGCCCAGAGTTTGGATCAGTGTGCCAAATTGTCAACTGGCCAAGCTTTCTTTGATTTGTGTGGGGTACAAAAGAAGTGGCTGAAAATTTATGCTGGTCCGTCCGTCATTTGTTTGACTGTTTCATGATATTGATTTTTCGCTCAGAGGATGTGCTGTCTCCGAAGCTGAAACGGTGAGCAAGAGTCGCGAGCACTGGGAATTCACAATGTTAATTCAATGGTTGAATTAGACCTCAGACCCAATTACGGAAGTCAATGGACTCGAGATTTGACAAGGCTGAACTCGAACAAGCGTGTCTGCTCATCAACACCGCAGACTATTGTCAAACCACCGCGGCAGAGGCATGTCTCCATCCGCGCTTAAACCGAGCCGAAAGCTAATGCACTATAGCTGGAGGAGAAGATCAAGGAGAAACTGGACGAGAAATTCAAAGAAAAGGTCAAATTGCAGGCCGAGAGAGATCTTTTCATGAGGTTTGCAACCTGAATAACCTCTGTAGCCCCATTGATTGATGTGTCGTTAGCGTCATTTCCGCGGCAATCAACATCCAGCTACGCGAGCTTGAATCAGCTTGCGACGGTGCATTCAATACGATGTCACGGGTCAACTGGGGCGCGATGAGTCATGTTACCGGTCACTCACCATTCATGAGTGATATTACACAAGCAATCGAACAAGTGACCGAATCAATCAAGCCTTTGGTGGAACAGAAGAAATATTCGAGGAATTTCCTTGATAAAGCTTCCAGGTTGGTATTACAATAAATTCCCTGGAGTGGGCTAGTAACATCACTGCAGTCTTCTTTTGATGCGTTTTACAAATGCCCTCGTAAAGAGCCGGCCACTCAGAGAGATTGGGGCCGAACAGGTTTGTGTTGTCATTTAATCACAATAATACCCTAACGAGGACACGACACAGCTACTTATCGACCTTGGGGTTTTCAAATCATGTCTCTTAAAGTTACCAGGGGAAACGCTCTCCACGACCAGGTGCACAGCATCCTTTTTAGAAACCCCATGGGAAACTGATCGATCAGCATATAGTTACACTCGTAGCCTAACAAAAATCACCACGCGCTTGGAGGCACTGCTCAAGGTCATCATCACCCCTGTCGTAAGTTGTACATCCGTCATGATGTTACTAGAGCCCCAAGGCTCAGATTGGTTAATCCAGGACCCGCCGGAAGGCTTTATATTAAATTACACGCTCGTAATTGGCGATGCTTCCTTCTCCAATTTCCAAAAGGTCGGTCCTCATCCGTGTAGGTGACGAGGAACCGCAGTTACCGTTTCCTCTTATCGTCAGATCCTCGACCTAAAGGGGACGCCCAAAATGGAACAGAACAGCCTCCTTGACTCATTCCTGACCATCACGAGTACGAAGACGGACCTCGAAAGCACGTCATTCCTTACGTCCCTGGACATGGATCCTCCGACCAGCTTGGCAGTCGGCAGCCCAGCCACTAGCCGTATCGCACTTCCATTGTCTTCGACTTCGGCTGCCGAGAGCGTGTTCAGCGCCTTGACGTCTCCGCCGTTGAGTGGGCCACCCACTGGGTCAAGTCATGATGGCAGCGTCAAAGGGAATGAACCCGGACAAAAGCGGGAAGTATTCTCCGATATCAGGAGATTTGTCACCTTTGGGTTACGGAGAGATACGCAACCACCATCATAGAAGTATATGTATACAGCAATGCCATATCTTTTATCCCCTGACCGTGTGTGAGTAAGTAGCCATCATGGGATGACCTACACTTCTTGCCACCATCATTTGTGCGTGTTTAGTAAGATTGTGACCCGTGGCAGGGGAAGGCACGGTTGCTTGTTAACGTGTGATGAGTGATACAAATGTATGTAGATGTGCAGAGGAACCAATGGGTGACGCAGATAACCAATACCTAGCGTGCACAAAGCAAATGAACCAAAAAAAAAAAATTGGTACGGGGTATATCGTCGAACACCAAGAATCAAGAGGAGATAGCGATTTCAAGGAGTGAAGGTGAAGCTGTGAACGCCATGTGTCCAAGGGAAAAGGTGAATCTCTGATATCGCGTCGGTCATCGTCGGCCCCGTGAACTGCTGCGCCCGCCCTGCATGGGTAATTGAGGAACTGCAGAACCTCGAATGGATCCCACCGTCGACGGTCGCGGTCTTGGTCCCAAGAGTGAGCCAACGCGGAACGGCGGGCAGGGTTGTGTAGGTGCAGTCCCTGGTCGACTGGGACTTGACACGGTGATGGTCGGGTTATTCAATGTTATTTGCGAAGCAGTCGTGGGTGAGAGGTGACTGATTGGGGACATCGGCAACCCAAGTACACGTTGCACTATGTAAGGTGGTGGTGGTGAATACGTGGGTGTGCTCGCTTGAGAACCATTAAGGTGCGGTAGTGGGGGATGTGGAGGAAGAACGGAAGAGACACTGGCCCGTTGGGAGTCGAGACCCGCGTAGTCAGAGAAACTGTGCCTAAAATGGATTTCGGAAACAGAAAACGGGACACTCTCGGTGGGAGAATCGGCGGGAGTGACTGCGAGTTCAGGTGGCGCGATTTGGGGAACCTGCAAATACTGGTCTGGCTTAGGAGGTGGAGTGATGTGGCATTCAGGAACATGGTCAGAGGGATGGGCTATGTGTGTGGACGCGGGGATCGTTATGGGGAATGGGAAAGCTGAAGATGTTTGAGTGTGTGTTGTCGGAGCAGACGGAATTGTGTGAGTGCCCGAATTGTCCGATGGGTGAGAACCACCAGATGCAGTTGAAGGTGCATCTGGTTTCGGAGCCAACATGTTATCCCGCGAACGCTCTATCCTCACCATCCTGATGGAAGTGTTCTCGCTCCATGCAGAAACCTCCCTGGCCCCATGACCAACTTCCGCGGGTGTAGAGCTGAGGGTAGTAGTCTTCGAATGCCGTCGTAAAGAGACACGCGAAGAAGTGAGGTCTAGGAAGGAATATGTTCCCGAACCAGGCGCTGTCTCACTGGGTGGATTAGCAGAACTAGACTCGTGCATTACCACGGGTACGGACTCGGGCCCCGAGGAGCCTGACACGCCTGACGCCTCATGTCTGTCCGTGTGGTAGCTTTGTCTGCCATCGTCCCGATGTGCTCTCCGATAAAGTTTGTCGCGCACTTTTGACCATGCGCTGCTGCTACTCCCACTAGTCCTCCTGGAATCGCGATTACCCTTGCGGGTCCCAAGAATAGTAGACACGTCTACTCTAAACGGGCTTGTGTTTCGCACTTGAAGAAACTGGTTTTCGTGCGACCGTTTGGTGCCGTCCTGAGCGTCGATATCGAGCTTCGATATAATTACTCTATCAAAGGCTGCAAGGGCCTCAGAGGTCCTTGGGCTCAACGAAAGGGTGGCAGCGAGCGTTTCGTCTTGACGCGAAGTGAGCGTCTTGACATCAGCATCGTCGTCATTATCACCGTCAACAGGTCCCACCCGCTCCACACGCAGCTCAGGGAGTAAGATCCCAGGTATTTCTTTGTAGGAGCGGTCATATTTGAAAGAAGGGGGAGTGCGTGCGACGGGATTGCACCACCCGGGGGCCAGCTTTTCTGATTCTGGTGCGTGCGTTAGAACCGGTAAATTTTCAGTTAGCGTGTTTATAGAAAGCCGTTTCTCGTCGCGATCGCACTGGCGTGTCATTGGGTGGGACTCTGCCTGTGCACCGATCCCGTCGCGTGACCTTCCGCTGGAGCTGCTTCCCATCTTGGTCTTGCGGAAAGCAAATGGGAACCCGCGACGTAAACCGAGGCCGAAACCATAGCCCTTGCTGGTGCTAAGACTCGTGGACTCCAATTCTTCACCGAAAGGCGGGCTTATATTAGCGACTCGTTCGACGTCGGCATCACCCTTCTCGTTAGATCGCTTCCATGCCCCTCGCCGGAAGGTGTGCTGCTTGATGGCGCGAGCCTTCCGCCGCACACAGCATGCATAATAGAAAATGCCAACAATGACCAAGAGCAGAACAGCAGCTAGCACGACCGCTGCAATAGTTCCTGCAGAGATGGTATTACTGCTGAACGAACTGGTGGGACTCCTTCACAGCATACGGATCAGCTCCAGTTATTTTCGTTTCGAAACCAAGGAAATAACATACGTTGTGCCGTTTCCGAAGCAAGTGATATTCACACCACCTACTCGCAAAGCAAGGGTTCGATTTTCTTGGTTAATCACTGCAATATGATGAACCATATCCTGAGGGAGATCCGTCGCGTAGAATAGCAAGGTATCCGAGTTATTATATGAGGAAAGAGCGGATAGATTGGTGGTGATGTTATCAAGGGTCACAGTGAAATTTCCGGAGTATGAAGAGGTGAGCCCATAAATCGTGATTGCAGAGCCTACGACAAAGGAGAGGTCTGTCACAGCCGGTCAACGAGGGAGCTGACTACTTGCCTAGAAAGGTGGTTTCTGCGCGGTCCCCAGCAGAATTCGACATATGCATGGAATTTCCGGTGCTATCTGCTACATAGCTCCACAAGCCCATGAAGGCGATATCAGAATCAGCAACCGCCTGGGAAATAGCTGTAGTGCTAATCAAATCGATCGTCATTAATGATGCCCACCCAACCGCTTAACACTCCGAATAGAGATCACCACGAACGAACACTCACTTGACAAATCCTGCAGGGGGGGCATATGTGATACGGGCCTTATCAAAGGCCAGAAAAGCGTCAGGAGACGTTGTGTTCGTGATGATAGTCGTGAGCAACAGCGAGTGGTTCGTGTTTTCCAGATCGTGAAACGAAGCAAGGATAGTGTTTGCAGGGTCAGGGAAATAAGCAGATGGCATCCCATCCAGGGAGACATTGTAGAGTGCATTGCCAATAGAGCCTATGAGGTCAATACCTGTGCCTGTGTCGCGAGTAACGCACGAGTGAACCAATCGCATTTCGCTGGGAGAGTACACATACCATTCCAGTTGATCATCAGGCTTGCGCCATTGAGAGAGGTATAGCTAGAGCTGGTACCCACACCGACCTGGCCGGGACTTGTAGCGGCGCCAGAACCTGTGTACAAGAGCTGCCAACCGGCTGTGACATTGGAACTGGGCTCGCGGTTCACGAATGGAAAGTAGGCGATATCAGGGGAGTCATCGTCGACGTCGAACTGATAGAGGCTCGCTGCCATTCATCCAGCGCTGGCAGGCTACGTGGCGGGTACGAGGAAAGGAGGAGTGAGAACGAAACAAGGACCGAGGTACAAAAAATAAAGAGACGCTCAGGCTGCCAAGTCGGCTGCCTCGAGGTAATGTCGTGTCGAAAATAGTTCGCGAAGTCACCGACGGAAGCTGGACCACGGTGAGACATAAATGGATTACCCTCAACACATGTTGGCTGGCAGTTATCATCATCTTGGGATGTGTCCAAGTGAATACAAGCACTTGTCTCCATATCAACACCCGCCCATTAACAGTGTTTCATTCACTAATCTTATCAGTCTGCGCAGATCTTCAAGTTACACGCCGCTGAGACACGGACCTCGGCCACCACTGCTGCCTTCCAGGTTTGTGAGTGATGGACGTACCCTTTCCAGGTACTTCACTCGCAGACGCCATCCTCTGTGCTCTGGACACACGTTCGACCTCCGTTGTCAACGCGCCATCGGCCACTTGTGTGCGTCAATACCCCTTCTTGGAGTTGGTCCGTCCGTGCTTGAGTTACCATCAACACAAACCAGTGCTGTGTCCCACGGTTACTACGTCGAGTTAACATTCAGTTAGTCACCTCTCCATCGTCAGGCCGGTCTAAACATGTACTATTGTATCCACAGTGCACTGACATTTTTGTTACAGAATGACTCTAGACGCATTACCTCCTCCTGGAACGCAGCCTTTCCTCCCGTCCCTGTTGAGCCATGTTCGCTCGGCAGCCCCCGGGTTGCCTCTGGAACCTGTCATTGTTCAAGTATTGCTCCTTTGCATTATCTCCGGGGACAAGAACTTAATATTCCGCACACGGGACGAAGATGTCACCCTCGTCTCCAAACTCACCGCGCTGGTAGGTAGTCTTCCATCTATCATTCATTTCCTCCGACACGCCAAGCCAAGCGATTCCCGGCTTCACGCCAAAGAACATACACATGGGTTACATTAATGTTTCACTTCCAGGCCCTGAACACAATTTTTGGCTACAACGCTCATAGGCTAAAGTGCCATTCCAATAGTGCGAATCAAACACCTTCCGAATTTCTTCGGTCCTTGTTCTTTGCTGTCTCGACCATCACGCCGCCAACAGATAATAACTTAAGTGGTTCATCGCACAAACATAGGCACAGGCGTGTTTCCAACTCGCGTAATTCTGTGGGCAAGTTGCCTGTGGCACCCTCGACTTCTATCAGCACAGCACGTAGCAGGCGAACATCCATATCCCGATCAGCTTCCCATCCGAGTGAATCGAAGCCATCGATTACTACCCTTGGACGACCGCAGTTAGACTCAGAGGACGCCGATCCAATGCCATCTATCAACGTAGAGGTTTACTCGCACCGTCCTAGCTTCCACCTCGCCGGCGCGCAAACGGATACATCTGTCCCGACCCTAGCTTCTAGCATTAGCACTCATTTCAGAAATCTATCACGCGGGAGTACTGAGGCATTAAAACTACCCTCTGCGGTGGTCGTATCTGGTCTCGAGCTTGCAAGTCTTCCTTCTCAGAAAGCAGTCCTGCGGACTCTTGCGGAACGAAAAATAATTGTGTCAAATGGGGGAATATTTGGGCATGATCAAGACGGTTTCACTCTGGAATTGCCCGACGGGTTTTTCATGGTATATGTGTGTCGATCTGACCCACGGGAGAGACCTCCATTATACAAGAGTCTCGTATGCTCCCCTTCACGGAAATACCTTTCTCCTCAGTGACCATTTCTTTTTACAGCTCGACAGGTTCGCGATGAGCTCCTCCGTCGACGTCGGCGCGCAGACCCGCTCGGCAATGCGCCAATTTCGGCCCCCTTCATCTCCGTCCGCAACGCTCTCGTCACCACATACTTCCTTCACCTCCGCGGCTTTCCCAACACTACATTCATTGAGTGCTTTACCTGGTCCGCCGACACCACCACAGCCTCTGTCTTCTCCGGTGATCCCCTTTTCTCTCCTCCAACGACTCAAACACCTCTGCGCGACTCAGGCGCGCATAAGGCCCCCGCTTAACATCTACCTCGCTGATCTGTTCAGTGCCACACGACACTATGGGCCGTTGGATGGTATGATGCTTACGGTACGCGCGCGTCAAGATGCAGAAGCTCTCGTACGTGCGAGCCGCGTACTCGGTGCGGACCGTACGGGTGCCGAGCTCATCGAAGAGCATGCTGAACGCTCCCGCGAGTTGGTCAGCACCCCTACCTACCCACATTCACTTCCCAGCATAGCAAGCGCTTCTTCCGACGGGCTCATAGACAGGTTTGATGTCCCGGAGACACACGAAGCCTTCGGCGGCCGAAGCCTGCAGCTCAGCTTGGCCAGTCAATCGGAACAGCCCATAGATTTGGACGTGTCAGAGGCGGATATAGCAAGGATGTTTCCGAGGGTTGTGTCACATCGGATTCGAGTCAGGGACTCACCGTTCGATGAAATATTGAGTAGTGCGGTTTGTGGGGCGATAAATGCCCCTGGTAACGAATCCCAGGAAGAGGAAACGGTTCAATGGGAACGAGAGACGGTAAAGGATATCCTGGTACATATTTTGGCTGAGGTCTGAATATCTGCTCGTGTCGGCGTTTTGCTTGTTCTATCCATCTAATGACACTCAATGATAAACCGGGTTGGTTCCAAGGCAGCAGAGACGTTACATTTGTGGGGTTGCACACAACGATGCGGGCTCGCCTAGTAAGACATATCCTTGTTTGGGTTAACCTCGACAACGGAGAACCAGTCACCGACTATGACCAACGGACCACCAACATCCCAAGCAGGACCCTCGCAAGCGTCTACGACGACGCCCAATACGTCGGAAACGGTACCACAACAGCCGTATTATAATTCCATCCAACCGAACGCCCAGGCAGGCCCCTCACAACCTCCACAACAACCCGTGCAATACACTCAAGCCCACCTCGCTCAACAAGCACAGTCCCAAGCCCAGACACAAGCCCAGCAAAATGCAACCCAAGCCTACTACATGGGCTACCCACCCGGGGCCTGGCAGAACGCATGGCAGCTCTCCGGATACCCGTACGCCACGTCAGGGAGTTCACCTTTTCAGCAGACGCACTACACGCAGATTCCATACGCGCAGTATCAACAGTATCAGCCGCAACCGGCGGCTCGCCAGCGCAAGCCCCCACCGAAGCCACGCACACCGACACCCGAGCCCGTCTACAGACATTGGGATGAGGTCATACGCGCGTTCTTGAAGAAAGTGGGGTTAACACAGGCCCTAAGGGGATTCGAGGACGACATGGTCGTCTTGAATGCTGATTGGGAGAGAAAGAGTGTCCCCGGAGCCATTGGTGATTTAGTACACGACCTCATGGTGCGGAGAACACGCTTTTCTGGATGCAAGCTTGGTTTTACATTTCATTTTCACGCGCTAGACGCTGGGCAAATTCAAAGAAGGGGAAGAACCGAAGGAGCGTCCGCTCGAAGAACGAAGGCTTGATTATATTCATTTGAGTACCGGCGCCGACCCCCAGTCCCAGTCTACAGTAAGCCTGAAAGTCCCCCTTTCTTGCTAATGTTATTCAGTAAAAACTCGTTTAAAGATCACGAAAACTATTTCACAGTTCCTTGCCCAGAATCGTGCAAAGAACGACGCGTCAAATCGCGCTGAGTTTCTCGAATCCCTGGCACAGAAGCGGCGGCGACTGAACGTCGACCCAGAGAGCACCGAGCATATCCCATCGTGCGCACGAACAGACGCGAAACCCCTGGACAGAGACTCCCAAATGAAATATGACATAGCAAAGAATGAAGATGGGCCCCTGAGGAGGACAGTGAAGGGTCCGGACGGAAAAGAAGCACAGGCCAAAGAGAAGCTCGGCGCTCTTACAGATGATACACCAAGCGAACTTCAACCTGCAATAGATGAGAGGCTGAAGAACATTGAATCGCATGTTGCGGTACGCTACGGTAATGTCTCCTACTCCTTTCCAAAGTTACCTCCCTTGATGGTTGGTACAAAGTTCCTGCACCACCACGTACATTACTTGCGCGTCTGCAGTTTCTAGAAGACCATATCATACAACTAGAGAAAGAATATCCCCCATGGGCGGCGTTACACTTCAATCAACCCAACCGCGGTGTGAGTAGCTGTGGTGATACTTTCCCTTCTTTGTTGACAACGCGCTCTCAGTGGCCGCCGCCTCCGCGCCAAACACCTATCATTGTTCCCTCACACCTCACAGCGAAGGATGTGCCCGTCGAACGCAGTACACTTTCTACTACCGCAGTTACCCCTCTTGGCAGTGCCGATGAAGCTGCCGGCGCACTAACCAAAGGGAAGAACAAGAATAAATCAAGCTTGCATCGTGCTGTTATGGAGAAACTGGAGGTGCAAAAAGCCATGAACGACCTGGCAGGGACACAGAGGGCTGGATGAAACAAGTCGCACGAAGACGGTCTGACTGCTACCGATCATTTTGGGTTACTTGATGATCACCGTCCGGCACCGACGATCCTGTGATGAGTGTGCCGGTTCTATGGGGCTCCGGTCCCGTTGTTCTTCCTCGTCGCCAAGTCTGGTATTGCAAATTGCGACTTCTTCGTATCTGATCTTCATCGAATTCCACGGGCACATGTTCCTCGTAAATTGTTCACGAATGGATCGTCGTACTCGCTATCACGCAGTGCACGGCCGAGGCAGCGCCAGCCAATTGGATCCTCGATAACACTGAACAGAGCGCCAACAAAGGCAAGAAGGGTTCACTTAGTAACCTGGCGTACTCAATGGGTCATATATTTCTGCCACCCCCTCCATGCAGTACACCCACATTGCATCCCCGTCATGTAAGTGTTATACCTGAAACGTGTACACAAATTTTCTGTGTGTACGATAAGGTGTCATGTCACCGGATATACTCGGTTGGTTTACAGTTACGGATACCGTCTTCGATTCTTCCTGTAGTCTTTTCTTGTGGCATACATGCAGCTAAATCGAGCAACTTTTGACCTGAACCATGGCAACATATCGGGTTCGATTTTTGGACATCCGTCCACCTTGAGTGATTCGATGACGGCACACTTCTCCGCCGACCCAACAGATTCGGATGCGTATTGCACGCGGATCTTGACCAAGGCATACGCGTTCGACGTCGTGAGGTCGGAACACGAAGAGACATCAATATGTTTTAGTGCACGACACGGTAGTCCGTGTAAGGGATCGACCGTCTTTGGGGTAAGAAACTGGAACACCTCGTTCACGACCGCGTGGACGGTGTTGATCTGTAACGTTTCGAGGTTGGGCATGGAGGCAAGGAGCGTTGGTAGGGTGGATGGACTCAGACTGCAATTGGTAATATGGAGCTTGACAAGGGAAGGACGGGAAGCGATATGAAGTAGAGTCTCGTCTGCCATCGTGGCAGCGGTGAACATGCTGAAGTGTGTGATCGACGGCGCGACGATAGCACGTAGGACATGGAAAGGGTTGATAACGTCTCGACACTCGACACTTTTGAGATTGTCCATAGACATGGGGGCATCGTTGTCGAGGTCAATTTGATTTATTATTGGCAAATTCAAGACGAATTTCTCAAGTGATGGATTGGCTGTAAACACTCGCATGGAAAAACGACCAATAGATCCAGCGAGGTGTAACTCCTTGAGCTGTTGGATCCGTTGCCACCATTCGTCCATCATATAAATGACTCCATCTAATTGAAGAGTTCTGAGTTTCCAGTTGGGACCGGAGAGGCAACAAGATAGCTGGTCAGCGGACGTGCATTCGAGCAAGGTCAGTTCGCCAAGTTTCGAGAACGTATGCGGGATGGAGATGTCGGAGAGCATTTGATGGAGTTCAACATATGCTTCGCCAGAAATGCGAAGGCTCGATAGATCGTCCCAGGATAAATCCTGTAGTTGAGCAAAAACGGAGGCTCTATCCAGCGGTGACATGGCGACCGAGATGCGAGCAATGCGGTTCTTGGCACGCTGTTTCCACAACTTTGCTTTTTGCAAAGGGTGTTTCTTGGATAACACGAGCGTTTGCCATGCAGAGGGTGTGTTGATGAGAATTCGTCGCCAGTGTCCACAGACGTGAGACAGCTTGACAGCCCAAGTGTGATCCTCGTCGATCAGCATGGTGAAGACCTCCACTAGGGTCTCCACTGGCAGGTTTCCCAAGAGGTATGAGGTCTGGGCAACCTGCGATAGCCGTTGTTTTTCGGCAGCTGCCTGTGCAGTGACAGCCTTCTCTCGCAGTTCTACTAGCTGCGTGCGCCGCTGAACATCCTCCGGTCGTAGACGGCTCAAAGCATGGTCAGCCATCTTGATAGCAGAGCCATATTTCCCGAGAAGGTCGAAGAGACGCGCTGAACGAGCGTAACCCTGCCACCGGTCGGGTGCAAGGTCAATGACACGTTTTGAGTCTAAGAGAGCAGCTTTGAGATTGCCGAGTTTTTCGTGTACCGCTGCACGGGAATCGTAGATGACGAAAGTACTGCTTTGTAGTTCAGCAGCCTGTTGGATCTTGGGTTAGGGAATGACTTCAATGTCATGAATATCAGATCTTACCTGACTCATGTGAGTGAGTGCTTCCTCGAGGTCGCCACGCTTGAAACATGCAACCCCCTTGTCGAAAGTTGTTTTCCATGTCATGTAGAGCAACTGGCAGACAAGGACGTCGGAGCCTGATTTCCCGTTTTTACGTGTGCCAGCGGTTGTACAGCAACATCTGCTGTGTTAAACTTAAAGTCGCCAGCGCCCTTTTACCGCAGAGTAGAGGCAAGTCGGTTGTTCGGGTGACTAGTTCAATTCTTTGTACATTGTCGCACTTAGCAAGCTAGGCACGTCGAATCAGAACCCGTACTTTCTCCCTCCCTTACGTTTTACCCGACATCCAACCAGGTTTAACTGTCAGTTTTCGATGAACATACGCAGGGTAGAGGTATGTTCCTTCACTTCAACGTGTAGTAGCACTCACCGGCGAATCACCCATTGTCATTCGCACTGTCGATCTCGGCGCACGGCCAGCTCAACGATGTTATTAAAGTCCTCACATGCAACGTCTGTAACATTCCAGAGAACTACTACATGCGATATTGTGAGCTTCTCCATTGGTGTAGGCTTGCAGCGTCACATCTCCAACTGACGACCAGGGACGACCATAATACTCGAGTGGCCAAACTTGTCCTTTCTGGCCGAAGACGAGAACGGGAAAGTGGTGGGATATGTGCTGTCGTCGATGTGCGTCCTTCTTTTCTGTCGACCGCGTAGATCTGATCAGGCCATAGAGAGCCCGAGGAGGGTGGTGACCCTCGTACGCCGCTCGGTCAAGTCAATTCGTTGTCTGTCCTCAGACCATACAGAAGGCTTGGTCTCGCCCAAAAGCTGATGAATCTGACCAGTGCGTGTTCCTTCTTTATGCTGGTCATCGTTGCAAACGTTGCAGGCTAACGTGGAGATTCTAGAGGACGCTATGATGCGCGAGGATGTCCCCATCGAACACATCCAGTTGCATGTCCGAAAGTCGAACAGGGCTGCATTATCGTTGTATACTAAGCTCGGTTACCAATATCATCGTCTTGATGAGAAATACTGTAGGTCTTTGTGATTACCTGCAGACTCGCTCGTCCATGTCACACATGTTGTGCAGATGCTGATGAGGAGGATGCACTAATAATGCGACTCCTGATCCGGTCCGGGAATCCAGAGCGGCAGGATAGGTCCGTTTCTTACATTCTCTTCAGCTCGTATTTCTGACATACGGCACACGGATGATGTAGCTTGGATACTCAGAGACGCGCACGGAAATCATGGATCGCACACCTATGGCATTTCGTATACGACAAACCACATCAGTTCGCGGAAGCAACCATGGCTCGTCTTCGAAGGAGCAATACGCACCCATGATCATTCCCTTACCAACGCTTCGTTCCTTTTATCTATACCGTCTATATTCTCATGTTGGCAATGGAAATACAAGTCAGCACTCTGTATCACTATTTGCAAGTAATATGCTACGCTAGCTATATGGTGTAAATAAGCTAGAGTTTGAAACCGCGAGCGAGACTCAGGATATTGTTTGGGTCTACCGTAGTTTTGATCGCCTGTAACCTTGATAGATTGGCGACATCGTTTTGGCCGCCATTAATGGCTTGCACTTTCAGCGTGATAGTCAAAAGTGGGAGACAGCCATGCATAATAGATGTTTAGCGACAAGAAACCTTCCGTGCGAGAAGGCGGGTATGCAGATGGTGTAGAGCTGTGGCTAAAGAGCGTTGGTAGGAAAGGCTCTACATCACGATATGAAAAACCCATCAAGATTTCTGCCTCAATACCAGAGCGGGGTGGTCGGGGGCTTGTCCTTGTGATGAAAATGATACAATGCAGTCACAACAGTCTCGTTGACGTTGGACTCGAGCAAGGAAAGTTGATAACTCGTCACAGAAACTGTGTTAAAGATCGCTCTATGAAAGGGTTTAGTATCATCGTACCAATTAACAAGGAGGACACCCACCTTGACCCAGTGGTCACATTCGAAGGTGAAGACTGCACAAGCGATAAATGAGCGAGGGAATTGCCAGAAACTCGTCGGAGACTCCAGCAGGTGGTGAAGGAGCATCGTAGAAAATTAGCTCACAAACGCTCGGCTATGTGCCAAGAATCAACGTGCTCAGTTTCAGAGAACACGATGCACTCACTCGTACAAGCAAATAGTTGCAGGTTATGATTATCGCAGCCTTGGGGTCACTGTTGTTCGCTGCAAAATGCGCCGTAGCCAGGTTAACCTGATCTAGGACATCCGCAGCGTAAGTGATTAGGCCTCCCTTTACATTCTGCGTCAGCGGGAACCTCCAAATAACATTCAGCAAGGAAGCAATGCATACTCAAACTTGCGTTTGCGGGAATGCGTTCAGTGTGAACCTAGTTACAATACCCTGAAAGCCACTTACCACAGTCATTGTCGATGTCAGCACTTTTCAACGTACAAAATTATTGAAACTTCCCTATGAATAGATAAATGAAGTTATAGCGTCATACGCCGTTTGCGAGAAAGGCATGTGCCTTGAGAGCACAGAACAATTCGGGAACTCGCGGCTTCCGTGACTTCGATAACTGTGCCATCTCAAATACTTACACATCATCAACGGCCAGAACATACTGATTTGTGAGCCATGAGCAGCCTGTGAACAGTGTTGAGATATCTGTCTATGGCACACACCATTCAAATGTACCTCCGCCAAGTGTAAAACAAGCCACGCCGACACCCGATACTTTTCCACTAGGCTGTGGAATCATAAGAAACCTCGGAACATCTCGTCATCGTTATTTGGACTTCCGAAGCGGACGAAAACCTTGG
>JBBPQU010000386.1:0-22362 GCA_038092655.1 Boletus sensibilis | reverse complement strand
CGAAACGGAATTCAGGCCGCTCTAATTGCTCTAGAGCGGCCTGAATTCCGTTTCGTCCGACGTTTCCAAACTTGCTAACCCAGTTGTGTGAGACCTCGTCTCGAATCTCGATCCAGTCGTTTTCGTCGCTCCTCTTAGAGCTTCCGGCAATTCTAGGAAGCGGAGGGTTCAACTTATCTAACACAACGTTGCGGCGTGAATCGCGTGATCACTGTTTTGGGCCGACCTAAATGTGAAGCCAAACTTAAAACAAATAGTCCGAGGGAGGAACTTGAGTTACGTTTTGCTCACTTTTTCCCGCTACAGTAGTAGTGGGGTTTTTCGAGGACGTCCAGGAAATGGACAGTCTGGGTGCTGGTATGGGGGCCGGTCTTCCTCCGAGTCTGGGGGCACTACGGCACGCGCGGCGCTGTCCGAGCAGGCGTTGGCGCTTAGTCTCGCGGCCAGGTATCGTAACATACGTTTGAGTTTTCTTCGGGTCTTTCAGTTTCCGAGGAGACGAGAAGTATTGACCGAGCCCCTTCGTCGTGCTGGGGAGTGCAGCACGAGCTTCAGAAAGACCCTGTGGAGGCATTATGAGAGGGTGGGGGGGAGCACATTCCTACGAAAATATATCATTTTCGTCCGCAGCTAGAGGCTCGCGGGTGTGCTGTACAAGGCAACGGGAAGGTTTATTGGAGGCACGGAACCATTGATTCCATCAACATGAGGTTTGTAGAACGCTCGGTATACCGTTTTCATGGCCGGCCCAGGCCCACGAAGCAACGGTAATTATTAATAGATCGATACGGGAAATCCCGACGCGGAGGGTACCCCTCTTAGGTCAATTTCGCGCCGCCAAAGAACCCCCCCTAAAAGGGTTCTATAGGGTCCGAGAAGTAGTGCCCGAGGTGGTGCAGCTACCCATGCCCACATCACCCATGCCTAGCCCATGCCTAGCCCTCGTGCCACCCGCGCTCACCAGTCACCACCTGCAGCTAGTGCTTGCCACTGGCTCAGAGCCATTAGCTGATACCAGTCAACTGTGCCGCCGAGATGCCAAGCCCTTTTTTCCCACACGGCTTGTAAGTTGTGGCTCAGGTACTGAAGCCGCAGCTCGTTGATCAACTGAGTCTCAGCCGAAGTGGTGAGCACAAAAATGAGATTATTTATGTGTATCTACTATCTAGCCTATGTGTGAGTATGTATAGCTGGCGGAAAATTGGAATACATGGTATTACAGTCTACTGTACTAAATTGATTGATTGATCTGTCATGCATCACACAGGCATCTGACCGAATAAGCCTGGAAGATGAGAGGGGGAGGGGAAAAAAAAGACTTGTTGTGACTGGACAAGGGTGTAACTAGGTACATGATGCGAAACGGGGCAAGGAAACAGACAGACCATTAGGACATGATCAGCAGGAAACTCCTCAAGGTAATTGATGTGGAGCCAGCTTGCACTGTCTTGCTTGATGACGTGGCTGTCAGGTGTGAAGCCATCAACATTGAACCTGGGGTAATTGAAGGCATGATACAGAGATGGTGGAAGCATCAATGAAGAGGGCTGGTGTAAGGATGAGCAGGAGGATGGAGGGAGGTGGTGGTAGGAAGCATCAATGAAGGGGGCTGGTGTAAGGACAAGTGGGAGGACAGAGGGAGGTGGTGGTATCATCTGTGATAATCACTGTCACTGCTGCTGGAGTCACCAGGTCAGGATTGGTGAGGACAAGGATCCAACGGTTTTTGTGTGTAGTTGACTGTATCCTCAGACATGATATGAGATGACATGTACACATTGTCAACATCTAATCAATGTTGGGAGATGACTGGTGGTGGATCTGATCTACACGAAAAGCTTCTTGTATGTCTTCTTCTGCTTCTTCCTCTGCTCCTTTTTGCATGGCATGATCTTGGCAAGTTCAGTAGAGATGGCCGCCCTGAGATTGAGGGGGTCTTCTGTTGCAAGGAGAGTGCTGGCTTCGAACAGGTTGCTCCTGGCGCTATCTTTCTGCACCACCTTGGCGAGTGCTTGATGGTAGAATGCTTTCACTCTGGTGGTTCCCAGTAAATATGCAGTGTGCTGGACCATGTGGAGGAAATAACTAACCTTTATGTTCTATCTTGACCATGAGCAGGTATGCTTGTGCTATTTGAAGTATGACCAGTGTGGGGTCAGGTGGCTGAGCGCAAAGCACAGCAAATGCAGAGTTGTTGAGTAAGACAGTCCTGAGCTCGTCAAAGTTGTCTTTCCATCGTCTGGGAGGAAAGAGAACATACTGATCAATTTTCCCTTGATGACCTTGCCAAAACAACATGTTTTCCGTCCAGATGGTGTGTCTGCGCAACAGTGATGAAGAACTAGGAACTGTTGGTGTCTTTACCTGTGTTGGCCTAGCATGGCATGCATGTGGTGTATGTAGCAAGGCACACAGATGGACAATCATCCTTTGCCATGTCACGCTGAAGATACAATAAGATTACTAAGGTAAGGACATGATGATGCAACAAGAAATTGGAACGTACCAGGAAGCACACAATTATTGATGTTGCATACTGCATGAGCTTGATGAGTTCTGGGAAATAATAAGTTGATAACCATAGTTACTATAAACTTACCATACCACTCCCAAGTCCCAAATGCACATCTTGAAAAGGTTAACATCCTTGGACGTTGTTGAGTTGATTGAGAAGGCAATGGCCTGGACTTTGACGAGGTCATTGGTGTCAAGACCTGTGAGGAGTTTGTGAGCAAGGGAGAGCCAACAAAAGTGTGACTCATGAGTCATGATGCGTGACCGATCTCAGCGTAACTCAGTAGTAGACTCATAGTGTATAGACAACAGACAGATAGTATTTGTGGCTAATTTGCCAGTTGAGGAACAGCAACTACATACATTGTGAGCATCATACAGCATCCTCCTCGGAACCCTCCTCTTCTGCAACCAATGCCATGATGTTACACTTGGCCCAAGAACAGACAAGCAGAACTCAGTGAAAGCGGGGATGAAGGAGTTGACTCAACAATGGAGTCCAAGGGTGACTTCCATGAGGGGCTTCCAAGTGGTGGAACAACCAACAAGTACTCGCTTGAAGGCAGGGACTTCCTTAGTGACGGCTAAGGTGATTTCAAAGACAAGGATGACAACTCGAGACAAGCCGGGCTTAGGAGGCAAGCGAGAGGAGGAAAGCAGCAATGTTATAGGAAGACTGAGTAGGTCTAAGCTAGAGTACATTGATGTGGGAGTTTAGTTTATATACATTAGAGCCTGAGAAGTCTGAAGACATAAAAGGTATAGACACATCATCATGGAAACCCATGGAAAGGTATGGAATAAAGAGTGATGTGTCATAACGTGTAAGTGTAGAAGGCGATAGAAGGTGAACAATGCTGACATGTCATATGACAAATCTGTGATGAGGTAATCAAAAGATAAAAGAACGCATCAAGCAGGGCTTGAACAACTGATGTGATAGTTCGTAGATGGACTAAGGGAAAGCATAGGTAAAGGAAAAGAGTATTTGTGAATCGTAACACACGACCTGGTCCATGATTTCATCATGCTGGCCAGCCTGATTCATGTTGACAACTCTCACTAGGATATCTTTATCAGAAAAGTCATCCTGGACCATATCCTGCTCTCATGTGATCCAACCCTGCATGAAGTTAAGTCAAGCTTTCTTCAAGAAAAACTTTGTCATTTGAAGGACTTCCATCATTGTGGGGCTGAGGCAGTTTCGCCGCTTCATTGTAGTTTCTGACCTGGATGAAAAAACTCTCTCCAATGGTACCGAGAAGGCTTGAATTAGGAGGTAGTCCATAGCGATGTGGAACAGCGTTGGGTAGGCAGCCCACAAAATCTAAAGTAGGATACAATAATTAAATATGTTTTGTGACTGCAAGTCTGTATGATGTACCTGCCAAAATCTGATTGGATCTGTGTTAGTTTGTATTTGAACCCCAAGGTATGCATTGAGTTCTTCTTCGATACCAGCCAGAGCAGCACCACCAGAGGAGCCGAGATTGCTGGGCAATGTAATTCCAAATTTTGCTGCTAACAAGCAATCCCAGCCTCAGGGCTCAGCGGACCGCACAACTGTCGGTGCCACTGCAGCTGCAATTGTGGTTTGCATTAAGGACTTATACTCATTCATCTACAATAAAAATGTTAGTATTATTCAGAAAGTTAGACTGACGCGAGTGGACATGCACCAACCCTAGCACTATTCCTCTTGAGATTGCTTGTTGTTTGGGTGGCCAGTTGTTCATGATGTGGAAGAATCAGATATTCGGATTTACAACTGATAGGGCAGGTTAGTTGTAGCCCATAGCCATGTAATGATGTACATACACATGGCAATGACATATGATTTGTGTTACGGTTGGTGGACCCCCCACCTTTTCCTCTTCTATTCCTTCCCCTATCCTTGACTCTCTCGTTCCAGGATCTTCCCTTTGGAATGACATCGTTGCCTCTCTCGCGGACTATGATGTGCAGGACACAGCCTACAAGGACTGCTTCGAGCATAGCCTTGAACAGCCTCTCTGATCCTATTCCTCCCGACCTGGTTCTTCCCTTATCTTCCTATTTGTTCCATAACTGTTCCTATTTATCCTGCAGACACTGCCTCCTAATGCATTCTCTCATACGCGTTGTATTCCTTTACCTATTCCTTTACGTGATGCGACTAGTCACGCTACTCGCGTCTTGCCTACCCTTATGTACATTCAAGCTCCGCTTGAACTCCTCTCTCACCTTATATAAACCTCACCATTCCATACTTGTATCTCTAACTTAGACCTACACAATCTACGGTGTAAAGTCTTTCTTCACTCGCCTCGTCTCTCACTCTAAGCTCAACACTAGGCTTTGTCCTAGGGGTCATCAGTCTCTTAGCTCTTCGTCATGGCTAAGATCTAGGCCAGTCATAAGTCCTAGGACCCTTGGTTTATAGAACCATAGGGAAGATATAGACTTGGAATATACCTTGGTGTTCCATTGTTACACGGTCGTAACAAAAGGTCTAAGTTATAGATTGTTGGAGCTATTATTCCCAACCACTTCACTGGCTACCAGGAGGTAGCAACCCATCATCACCACACGGAGAATCAGTCGAACATTCTACTGAGTAGGATCACCTTCAGACAACAAAGAGAATAGGATCTCTTCCCCACTCCCCACCCCATCCTTTTCTGCCGTGCCAGAATGAAGGATATCTGGGACATCTCGTACTCCATCTATCCCACCACCCCCACGACAATCCCCAGCACCGGTAATCTCACAGAACCCCTCTATCGTGCGATCTATCTCTCCAGACATATCTGAAGAGATCACCCTCCCAGCTGAGGAACCTAAAGATTACCATTACCAAGACCCTATCCCACCTAGACAAGATCCAGAACCTGACCTGGATTACCCTATTGAAGAAGTAGATCCGGACGATGATGATGACGACATGGGAGAAATCAAAGCAGCCCTCCCTGAGGAATTTTCAGGCCTCAGGAGTGACGCCAACAGATGGCTGTTGGCAATGGAAGGATACTTCTCTCTCCATGAGGAGAAGTACTCAGACAAGGCAAAGTGCCTTGTTGAAACGATCTCTCTTATTTCCTCGTCATCTCTTACCAATTCTCCTACGCTTCCCGTAGGAAGGGGGTAGTCTTTACTATCCAATATCTTTGCACCAACATGTGCTTAAACTGTAGAACTAGGTGTGAGACCTGGTACAAGACCAATAAGTCTTTAAACTGTCGATTAGGTGAGAAGCCTCTCCGAGACCTTAGTATGTCTGTTAAACTACTGCAATCCCGCCTCAAGTCCCCCTTCTAGTATGCCGGTTACGCTGCTATTAGATACTCAATCCTCAGTCACTCTATTCGATATGCTACTACGCTGTCACTAGATACTGTTCACCTTATAGTATTCGCGTTTGCGCTCTGCTATTCGTACCCCTTTCCCTGTCTCACGGTCCATTGGTGGATCTTTATTATGTTGCAGCTGCTGTGTGCTGGCGTAGTAACCCGTTGTCTCTTTTGATCCGCCTATCGGATCTATCCATTGTGTTATCTATAAAACTGGTGATCGAATCTCGGTATTTATGTTTGGATCTTGATCGCGGCCACTTTGCCTGGATCTCGGTATCTTTGTAAATCTTCATCTTTCATTTAGTTTCTTCATTGATTTCGGACCTTGTTTCATACAATCGGATCTTGATCTCAAATCTCGATGCCCATCTTGATCGTTTAGTTTATATTAGCTTCCATTACACTTGCATTCATCGCATGTTGGACAATCCTTTCACTTTATTCATGATGTTTCCCCTTTACCCATTGTGTACAGCCTTCACTGGCCCTTTACCTCATTTGCTTATGTCATTTCCTTCCATCATGTTCTATGATATTCCATACCAACCCTAAACCGGTTCATAGTCAGTATATATAGTCGTAGTCATATCACTTGTACGTCTTTATGCTTGAAATTCCCTTTTACTTGCTGCAATCCTTTGAGGGTTGTATTTGTGAGTCGTCGTTAGGGCTTGTTATTTGTGACCGATATTTGGTCATTACACTTGTCCTACTTAACAGGATGTCCAAAGGACGCGGAAAAGCCTTTGCTGAAGCATGGCTTATCAAACTCTCTGACGATGAAGTCCCTCTCGAAAAGAAGAACTATCGCTGCATTAAAGATGCCTTCACCACCACCTTCTCGGCTTATGACACCACTACCAACACTAGGATGGACTTGGCCAATCTCCACCAAGGAAGCGGAAGAGAAGGGTTCGACAACTACCTCTCCCGTTTTGTCATCCTCACAACTCAATCTGGAATCAAAGAGCTAGGCACTCTTACCAAGTGGTTCCTCTGGGGACTCTCCAAAGAGATCACTACCCAACTCATCCAATCCGGCATCCTTAACACTGCCGATGACATGCAAAAAATCTACAACAAGGCTGCCGAAATTGCAGGAGGGTTCAACAGAATCAGAGGACTTAGAGAGGGACCACACGTGGCCTATGAAAAAGGTCATTCTAGCCACGATCCCAATGCTATGGACGTGAATCATCTTTCAATCTCCCCCACTGAACGCGCTCGGCTTATACAGGAGAAACATTGCTTTATATGCAAAAAGGTTAAGTGCAATACTTGCAAGCATCCTGGCTATCCACAGACTTCTCGAGGGAGAAGTAAGAATCCCTCTCCCCAAGCCCACACTTGTGTCATGGCCACCTACCCTCCCAGACCATCCCCTTCCACCTCAGATCCTTTGGATGCATACATCAAAGGTCTTTCCTCTCATTCTAACTGCAATGAGATCCTACAGACATTGAAGACTGTGTTCGACTCCAACCTGGACGAACAAGGAAATGTCTTGGAAGGACATTACCCATCGGAAACTGCCCTCTGCAAGGAGGAAGAGGTAAACATCCTAGTCTCTGATGGACAGCCTTCCTCCACCCCTATTCAGTTGTCTTTTTAGACGGAAGGGATGAACCAACATCATCTCCTTCCGTAATGCTTGTGCCTGTATTTATTTCTGGATCAAAAAGCAATTCTATTCGTATTCCCCTCTCGATCCAGAATAAACAGACCAAGAAAAGTGTTGGCCTTCATGCCCTAATAGACAGTGGGGCAACTGGATGTTTCATCTCGCAAGAGGTGGTATGCCAAGCTGGGCTACCACTTTATTGTTTGAATGACCCAATTCGGGCATAGAATGTGGATGGTTCCATGAACAAATCTGGTGACATCAGATTTAAAACCAATATTATCCTCAATTATGGAGGAATCAAAGAACGACAGGACCTGTTTGTCCTAAACTGTGGAAAAGATCAAGTCATCCTCGGACTACCTTGGTTACGTGCATTCAATCCTACCATTGACTGGGCCAAAGGAAATGTCACCCTCACCCCCACCACCTACAAGAGTAGGTCAATCGACCATGCAGACGCTGCCACCCAACGATATATTCTCCGATACTTAGCACATGAAAAAGAAGAACATATTCATTGCGAATTGTTCTCAGCCTTTCAACAGAAAGGACCTCTTCAACGTGCACAATTCCTTCATGCACACACCAATTCCATCAAGGTACCGGAATACCTTATATGACATATTACATTATCCACCACCATTGCCCAACAAGCGGACAAGGCGAAGGTCGTCCTCCCAACCAAGTATCAAACGTTCATAGACGTCTTCAATAAGAAGGATACCACGAAACTCGCTCCTTCTCGACCCTATGATCATGCCATTGAACTCAAAGACTTGTTCATCCCTAGGCATGCCAAGAACTACCCCTTAGCCCCAGCAGAACAAGTAGCTTGCAAAGAGTTCATTGATGAACACCTAGCCTCAGGAAAGATCGTTACGTCCAAATCCCCCCAAGCCTCTCCCTTCTTCTTTGTTCAGAAGAAGGATGGTAAACTGCATCCATGTCAAGATTATCGATACTTAAACTCCCATACCATTAAAAATGCCTACCCCCTCCCTCTTATCTCTGACCTGGTGGACAAAGTTCGTGGATCCTCTATCTTCACGAAATTCAACGTATGATGGGGGTATAACAACATCCTCATCAAACCAGAGGATCACTGGAAAGCTGCCTTTGTGACTCCCTTTGGGCTTTTCGAGCCCACCATCATGTTTTTTGGCATGTGTAACTCTCCTGCCACCTTCCAGGCCTTCATGGACGATCTTTTCAGCGACTTCCTCACGGAAGGTTGGTTAATCATCTACATGGACGACCTCCTCATCCACTCCTCCGACCCCATCCTCCATGAGGAGTACACCAAGAAAGTCCTCCAACGCTTCCGGGAACACGAGATGTTCTTAAAATTGGAGAAATGCACCTTTGCCACCAAGGAGGTCGACTACCTTGGACTAGTCATTAACGAACAGGGTGTCCAGATGGACCCTACCAAACTCAAAGCCATTGAGGAATGGACCTACCCGACCTGCGTCAAAGACGTTCGGTCCTTCCTAGGCTTCTGTAACTTCTATCGGAAGTTTATCCCCTCTTTCTCCTCCCTTGCCTACCCCCTCTTGGATCTCACCAAGAAAGATTCCCCATGGACATGGACCGATCACCACATCTCCGCCTTCTGTGCCTTACAGCACACCTTCACTACTTGTCCGGTCCTCGCTTTCCCCAATACCACCCACCCCTTCACCCTCATGATGGACGCCTCCCTGACGGCCTCCAGGGCAGTTCTGATGCAGGCCGACTCCAACGGCGATCTCTGCCCTTGTGGCTATCTCTCTCAAACATTTTCTCCCATGGAACGTAATTATGATATCTATGATCGTGAACTCCTTGCAGTCATCTGCGGTCTGGAGGAATGGCGACAGTACCTCCTGGGCTCCCCCCACCCCATCAAAATCCTGACAGACCACAAGAACCTCACCTACTTCAAGGAGCCACACAAGCTCTCTCACCGTCAAGCCTGCTGGCTCCTCTTTCTCCAAGACTTCAACCTGGACTATACCACTCTCCCTGGCTCCCAAATGGGTCCAGCGGATGCCCTTTCCCGTTGTGATGAGGTCGACACCTCTTCCAACAATACCAACGTCCAATTACTCCTGTCCTCTGCATTTGACTTGCAAATCCAGGCCATTGACCTCGCCCTGACGGACAAGATTTCCACCTCCTCTTCCATGGATCTCCTCGTCCTTGACACCCTCAAAAGCATGGAGGCAGGGGAGTCCCTCTTTGGCCGTGCTCGCCCTGACGACTGGTCTTTCATGGACGGTCGTCTTTATTACATTCCCCCTGACGCCCGCCACGACCTTGTCTTTTCCGTCCACACCTCTTCCTCTGGAGGCCACGGGGGCCACCTCCACACTGTCGCTCTTCTCTCTCGTGACTACTGGTGGCCTGGTCTCTCCGCCTTTGTCTGCCGTTTCGTCGCTGGTTGTGCTCTTTGCCAGAGCCACAAGGTCCACACCCACCCCACTATTCCCCCCCTTGTTCCTCTTGCAGTGGCCACCTCTCGCCCTTTTAGCCACCTTTCCGTTGATTTGATCACGGATCACCCTCCCGTTGATGGCCTTGATTCTGTCATGGTCGTGGTCGACCATGGTCTTAGTAAGGGGGTAATTCTCGCTCCTTTCTCCAAAACCATCGACGCCGTGGGCATTGTCCAACTATTCTTCACCCACGTCTTCAAACACTTCGGACTCCACGACAAACTCATCTCTGATCACGGTCCACAATTCGCCTCTACGTTCGCTCAGGAGTTAGCTTGTATCCTACAATATGATGTCTCCCTTTCCACAGCCTACCATCCCCAGACCGATGGTGAAACTGAACGTTATAACCAAGAGCTGGAAACCTATCTACGCATCTTTTGTGATGGACAACCACACAAATGGCTGGAACTCCTGCTGATGGTGGAGTATACCCACAACAATGCAATCCACTCCGTCACCAATCGCACCCCATTCTCCCTCCTAATGGGATATGAACCTCGTGCCTACCCCCCACTTGGCAAAACCTTCATCCCCGCTCTAGAGACCCGACTCTCCCACCTGGACACAGCTCGCCTAGAAGCTGAAGCTGCACACGAACTCGCCCAAACATGAATGAAATCACGTGTACATTCGAAGTTTGTCCCATGGAAAGTTGGAGACAAAGTATGGCTAGAAACGAAGAACCTCCGCCTACAAGTCCCCTCCCGAAAACTCTCTCCAAAACGAACTGGCCCATTCACAATCACACAAGTGATCTCTTCTGTAGCCTACAAACTCACCCTCCCTAAGCAGTGGAAAATCCACAACGTCTTCCACGCCTCCCTACTCACCCCTTATCGGGAAACTATGGAACATGGCCCCAATTTCACTCGTCCTCCCCTGGAACTTATCAGAACTGAGGAGGAATTCGAAATTGACGCCATCATTAACCATCGGGGAAACATGGCTCGGCGACAATATCTGGTGCACTGGCGTGGATATTCCAACACAGAGAATACGTGGGAACCTGAACACAACTTTGGGAACACCAAAGCAGTGCTGAAGGAGTATAAAAAGAGAGTTGGACTCTGAACACCTCTCATCCTTCGACCACCATCATCCCCATGGTCTTCCCCTTCCTCACCACCGTCCCTATTTCCACCCGCATTACCTGCCTTCCCCCTTACGCTCGTTGTCTCGTCTATGTCGCCTTCCTCAAAAACTCTGAAACATACTCTGCCCTGTGCGCCCTCCCCTACTACTCCTGCAATGAGGTCTTCCCCTCCCTCGTTCACAGCTATAGACAATTCACCGTCCTTCGATCCCTTCTCCCCTGGGCCGCCTGGGACTCGGCAAGTCTCCCTATCCCCTCTGTCTCTCCTCTCTTAGGCGAGACAATGAATGTCACTCCCCTCACTGCCATTGAGCAGGCCTCGATCGAGATCCGAAATTCCACTCTTGACGCCCTTCACCATGAAGGACTCAACTTCTACATCTCTCTCCTCTCACTCGCCCTCATTGCCCATGTCCTTAACCCCGTCATCTTCGCCCTCCCAGAAGCAGCCAGGACAGCCTACTACAACAACGACCCCCTCCGTGAGGACGTTGACGACAATAGTAGAGAGATTGACTCCTCCCCAACCCCCACTCCCTCAAATGTCGGAGGAAGCTATGGCAATCGAAGAACTGATCTCATCTTTGAACGAGCACGTGACCTCCTTTCCCACCACTCCTCCCTTGACTCCCCACATCCAAGCGCCCTTATCCCCACTACCCCCTCCACCCCCATATCTCCCAACTCCATCATACCAGTCGACCCTCGGTCCCCTCACCGCTGCCGCCAATGTCCCTGTGTTCTCCTCTACTCTGCAGGGCTTCCATCCATACCCCCCCGTGACCTTTCCCTCGTTCTGGATGTACCAACCAGAACTAGCCCATCCTCATCTGGCAACGTTCCAGACAGATCTAGGGACTCACTGTCCTCCTCTGGATCTGATTCCTATGGCACAGCTACAGCTGTGGATAATAATCCCCAATCCCCTGTGGACCCCACTCCTAACTCTACCCCACCCGGTGCCTTCCCCATACCCCTGGTCCCCTTATGGTGCTATCAATGTCAGTGACTGGGTCACATCCAAGCACATTGTCCACGGTACTGTTGCTCCGTCTGTCACGAACTCGCTCCAGGACACCCCAAATCCGACTGTCCCCTTCGCCGCTGCACCCTATGCAAACAACGAGGTCATCTCGCCACCTCCTGCCCTAGCTGGGACATCAACCCCCTTACCTGGGACTTGTCCTACGATGTCAACGCCGGAGATGAGGATTGAAAATTCTGAGATGGTACTTCAGACGTACAACAGGGGTAATGTTACAGTTGGCAGACCCCCCACCTTTTCCTCTTCTATTCCTTCCCCTATCCTTGACTCTCTCATTCCAGGATCTTCCCTTTGGAACGACATCGTTGCCTCTCTCGCGGACTATGATGTGCAGGACACAGCCTACAAGGACTGCTTCGAGCATAGCCTTGAACAGCCTCTCTGATCCTATTCCTCCCGACCTGGTTCTTCCCTTATCTTCCTATTTGTTCCATAACTGTTCCTATTTATCCTGCAGACACTGCCTCCTAATGCATTCTCTCATACGCGTTGTATTCCTTTACCTATTCCTTTACGTGATGCGACTAGTCACGCTACTCGCGTCTTGCCTACCCTTATGTACATTCAAGCTCCGCTTGAACTCCTCTCTCACCTTATATAAACCTCACCATTCCATACTTGTATCTCTAACTTAGACCTACACAATCTACGGTGTAAAGTCTTTCTTCACTCGCCTCGTCTCTCACTCTAAGCTCAACACTAGGCTTTGTCCTAGGGGTCATCAGTCTCTTAGCTCTTCGTCATGGCTAAGATCTAGGCCAGTCATAAGTCATAGGACCCTTGGTTTATAGAACCATAGGGAAGATATAGACTTGGAATACACCTTGGTGTTCCATTGTTACGCGGTCGTAACAATGGGAGAGCCTCAGACTTCCAGTCCGGTCGGACCATGCAATCACCATGTCAAACACCAACACCTCTATGTAGTCAATGCTCGGAGTTGTAGAGAACTTCCGTCTAGACTTCGGATCTGGGGAGATTTCTCTCCAGGTTCAAGTAATTCCTCGCGCGAACTTTGACCTTCTTCTCAGTCACCTGTTTCATTGCCTTATGTCCACTACTACTGATGACTTTCCGGATGGTGCTCAAATGATTACCTTACAAGACCCTAACTCTGGAAAAGAGTATAAACTACCTACCTGTCCTTGGACAGAAGGATGCCCTCATTGTCGTAAAGGATTGCACTGCGCAAACCATCAGTCCGTTGTCGAGATGGATTTTTGAGTATTGATGATCTGCCGCAAGGTTGGGGAGAGTCCCACACATGAGCCGGTCAATCCGACTATCTGTTTCTCTTACCCGCTGTATCTTCTTCACTTATCCGATCCCTTCCGAGCACTCCGAACTCTGTTTTTTATCAATTCATCTCCCCTTCATATGATTATCTTTCATCCACTCAATCCACTTTGACTCCGGACCACATTACTGCCTTACACTCTGTTTACCACTTTGATCTGGTTTTACATTCCCTGGCATACAAGCCAGTTGCTAAAAAGGTCCGGTTGGTTGTGGCTCCTCTTGAGGAGGAGTTCCGCATCATCCGTTGGCTACCAGACGATCCGCTTGCCAGACTTACTCTGTTACCCACTCACCCTCCGGATTTTACCCCTGGATTCCATTTTACATAGGAGCGCACAGACGCTTTAGACCTTGATCCCGCAGAATGGCTTTGGCCAGAGAAACTGAAGTTGGTCCGGTGGTTAGTCTGTGACCATGAGAAGGCTTTTGCTTGGATTCCGACTGAACGAGGTCGTCTTGACGAACGGTACTTCCCTCCAGTCAAGATACTGACAGTTCCTCATACACTGTGGATTCTGCACAACATACCGGTTCCGCCGTCTGCATGGGACCAAGCCATCCAGATCATTAAGGATCAGATTGCTTCTGGAGCTTACAAGCTGTCCACCACAGCATACCATTCCCACTGGTTCTGCGTGCTCAAGCAGGACGGAAAGACTCTCCAGTTGGTCCACAACCTCCAACCCCTCAACACCATCACCATCTGGGATTCATCAGTCCCACCTTTTGTTGAACACCTCGTGGAATCATTCACTGGATATGTGGTTTACGGAATGCTGGACTTATTTGCAAGATATGACCAACGACCACTCCATGTTGACTTTCACAACATGATGACGTTCAATAGTCCGCTCAGACCACACTGTCTCACCACTCTTCCGATGGGACATACTAATGCAGTACAGGTCTACCAAGTGGACATGGCTTTCGTCCTTCAAGATGAAATTCCGCATCATATGATGCCGTTTGTCGATAATTTACCTGTGAAATCCAAGACAATCCAGTATCAGCAAGAGGATGGTTCTTATGAGACCATCCCCAAGAATCTGCTGATCTGGAAGTTCATTTGGAACCATCTCATTGTCATTAACTGCATCCTACAGTGTCTGCAGAACATCAGAGCCATGGTGTCCACCAAGAAGTTCGTACTTGCCGCTTTGGATGCAACTATTGTTGGGCACAAGTGCATGTCCGAAGGCCAGATTCCGTATAAAGCCAAGGTTCAGAAAATCTGAGACTGGCCAAAGTGCACCAATCTCACTCAGGTCCGCAGTTTCTTGGGTACCTGCGAAGTAGTCCACATCTTCATCTGTGATTTCGCTTCCATCTCTCATCTGTTAGTCAACTTGACGTGGAAGAGAGTTCCTTTCAAATGGGGTGACTCCCATCGCTTAGCCATGGATTGTCTGAAGGACAAGATCATTAAGTCCCCTGTGCTCCGCTGCTTCAATTACGAGTCCGGATGTGAAGTAGTCCTTGCCGTGGACACTTCTATCATAGCAGTCGGATACATCTTGTTGCAGGACGGAGAGGATGGCAAATGCTATCCAAACCATTTCAGATCCATTAGCCTGATGGAAGTCGAGAGCTGCTATTCGCAGGCCAAACTTGAACTTTACAGACTGTTTTGCAGTCCAAGTTTTCATCTTCGGAGTCGCCAACCTTACGGTTGAGATGGACGCTAAATACGTCCAAGGTATGATTAACAACCCGGACTTGCAGCTGAATGTGACCATCAATCAGTGGATCACTAGTATTCTGTTATTTCACTTCCACCTCATTCATATCCCCGCCCCCTGTCATTCTGGACTGGACAGATTTTCGCCTTGTCCCCCTTCTGATGATGATCTGCCTGACGAAGACGACTTTGAGGACTGGCTTGACAATGCATATTCTTTTTCTATCTCCTTACTTAATGAACATTCTTTCCCTTCCATCTTTGTCTTGGACATTGCTAGTGTTTATTACCACTTGGACAGCAAACCCCCACTTCCCTTACCCGTTCCAACATACTTTATCCTTCTTGCTTCTCTTTCTTCCAATTCTGATTCTGATTCTGAGTCCAAGACTGGATCCGTTGACCAGATGGACAACCCTATTCTCCCCTGATCTGTTAAAGCCATTGCTAAAGAAGCTCAGATTGTGCGGATCCAGGACTTTCTTGAAACTCAAGTCCGCCCCTCTGACCTTTCTGATGCAGACTTCCAGTCCTTCATCAATTCTGCCACCCACTTCTTTGTGCTCAATGGATCGTTATGGCGTCGGGAGCCACATGGATGCCAGCAGCTTGTACCCCCAAAGCAGCGATGCTATGGACTCATCCAGGAGGCTCATGATAGCCTTGGACACAAGGGTGTCTTCTCTGTCTGGACCCATCTGTTGCTCTGCTTCTGGTGACCAATGCTGGTCAACAATGTCAAGTGGTTCATCTGGACATATCACCAATATCAAGTGCACCAGACCCAGAAACTTCACATTCTGCCTATTGTCCCAATTGTCAGTGGTCTGTTTTGGAAAGCCCACCTGGACACTATGGTTATGCCTAAGTCTGGTGGGTACCGGTATATCGTCCAAGCCCAGTGCGCTCTCACAGCATATCTGGAGTGGTGTATGCTTCAGTCTGAGAATGCTGCTGCTCTCGCAGCCTTCATTTTCAAAGATATCCTGTGCCAGTGGGGTGTTTTATCTGAGATCGTTACTGACAATGGACCCACCTTCATCCAAGCCTTAGACATCCTGGCAGACAGATATCATATCCGACACATCCACATCTCTCCCTACAATTCTCAGGCAAACGGAATCGTTGAGCAAAGGCACTTTGATGTCCAGGAGGCCATCATTAAAACTTCCGATGGGGGGGAGTTTTGCTGGCATACTGCCACTCACTCGGTCTTTTGGGCTGAGCAAGTAACAATCCTTAGATCAACCGGTTTGTCTCCATATTACATGGCTCATGGCGTTGAGCCACTCTTTCCCTTTGACCTATCTGAAGCAACCTTTCTTGTTCCACTCCCCAATACTGATCCGCTTTCCCTGTCTGGACTGATCGCTTGGAGAGCCCAACAGCTCCAAAAGCGTCAGGAGGACATAGATGCAATCCGACAGCGAGTCCAAAAGGCTCATTTTGAGTCCGTAAAACATTTTGAGGCGGTGTTCAAGAACTGGATCAAAGACTACAATTTCTAACCCGGAAGTCTAGTTTTGGTCTGGAATACTCAAGTTGAAAAGGAACTCAACCAGAAAACAAAGCCAAGGTATCTTAGTCCGATGGTGGTCCTTCGCCAGACTCCCAGAGGATTGTATATACTGGTGGAGTTGGACGGAACGGTATCCAAGCTGCGATATGCGGTGTTCTGTCTACTACCTTATTACCCTAGGTTTCAGACATCCGTTCAAGTCTCAGGACTCACCGGACTTGATGATGAAGACTTGGACAAGCTGGTAGAAGAAGATGTCGAAGAGCATGACAAAGAAGACCCGTTAGCGGATGGCTTCGAATAAAACCAAAATACCAAATAATGTCATTCTGATACTATAGATCTCCGTCTTACCCTGGGTTTAGTCCAGCGAGCACCTTCATTCTGTTTCATAACCTGATCAAAAAGAAAAATACTAAAAATATCAACAGAAAGTCTTTCTGTACATACATATCCAACAGACAGTTATTCTGTCATTCTCTCTCTCTCTCTCTCTCTCTAGTTCCGAATGTGTCTCCATGAATCCGTACTAATATTCCGTTTTCATTCAATCGTGTACCGAGACACTGCACTCTTTCCATACATACAGTCCTGTGTCCAGGACAATCTGAAAAAGAATCTGAAAGAAGACCGAAGAACACAAGTCGAGTCGGACACTCGCACCCGCTTCCATTCCTTATATGATTTTTACTATTGCTTATTCTCTTATTCTTACTTAGACCACGAACATGGACTAGACTCGAACTTGGACTGATCGGACAGGTTTTCGCGGGTTGATTCAAGACAAATATGGACGGATACATTGTACAAAAAGAAGACAAGGAGTGGTGTGGACCTACTGGATCTTATGGAGCTTGTCCATCACCTCATCCATTTCCCCCATCACTTCTCCGTATTCCACCTCCAGCACCTTCATACTGGACTGGATCTCACGAACCCACCCCTGCAGATGGAGCAGGTTCTGAACCGCACGGTCCCATGTCTTCACTGTGTCGGATTGCCCGGAGATACCAGCCGCAACCTTCTTAGGTGCCGCCTTTCCCTTTCCCTTCCCTCTGACCGGACATGCCTCCTCAACCTCGGACTCCATGAGCATCATAACCTCCAGAGAATCTTGGTCGCGCGAGGTGCTCACCTTCACAATCCAAGACGACCGCACTAAGAATCTGTCAGTCCAGTATCACAAAGGAAGAGTAGAAACACTTACCTGCAACCTCTACCTCCACTTTCCCCTTCTTTCGCCCTCCATGTCCAGTCGACTGACTGCACTTCACCTTTGCTTTAATGCACCTCTCACAGGTGGCACCTTCTGGTCCAGTGCACTCCAATCCGCCCTTTGTGCACTTCTCGCACAGCTCCAGCTGGATTGCTGTTACGACCGTGTAACAATGGAACACCAAGGTGTATTCCAAGTCTATATCTTCCTAAGGTTCTATTAACCAAAGGTCCTAGAACTTATGACTGGCCTAGGTCTTAGCCGTGATGACGGACTAAGAGGCAAAGGATACCTAGGATGAAGCCTAGTATCGAGTTCGAGACGAGAGACGAGGCGAGTGAAGAAAGACTTTACACTGTAGATTGTGTAGGTCTAAGTTAGAGATACAAGTATAGAGGGGAGTGGTTTATATAGGGTAAACGTAGAGTTCAAGCGGAGCTTGAATATAAATAAGGGCAGGCAAGATGCGAGTCATGTGATGAGTTGCGTTGTGTACGTGACTAGGTAAAGGAACACGACGCATATAAGAGAACGCGTTAGGAGGCAGTGTCTGCGGGATAAATAGGAATAGTTCGGGAAATATCGGAAAGATAAGGAAAGAACCGGATCGTAGAGAATAGGATCAGAGAGGCTGTTCGAGGCTGTGCTCGAAGCAGTCCTTGTAGGCTGTGTCTTGCACAGTGTATTCTGCAAGGGAGGTGACGATGTCATTCCAAAGGGAAGATCCTGGAACGAGAGAGTCGAGAATAGGGGAGGGAATAGAAGAGGAAAAGGTGGGGGGTCCATCAACCGTAACAATCGCTCTCATCTCCGTCATAATGGATCCTGCTTCCTTGTCTGACACATCCTCATTGAATGTCCTGGCATGCTATGACTGGATAAATCAATCTGGGCATGGACAGCAGATTCCAACGAAGGCACTCACCTTGTTCCCTGCCATATGCCTCACAAATGAAGCATCCGAGAGCCCAGACATGGCCTCGGATGACACTCCCCTTGCTTCCAGCACCAGAACTCTTACCATCTCATCGAGCTCCTTGACCTCCAGCTCCAGCAAGCTCGGAAGGGGCACTGCAAACTCTTCGGTCCAGCAGGCATGCATCTTCTCGGCCTCCGTGATCATGATGTTCATGTCGTTGTCAAATTCTACTCTGATGCTGAGCTTTGCCACCTCGTCAATGGCCTCCAGGAGACAGTCCTAAGGCTGGATTAGCTTCTGGACTCGCATCCAGAACTCCATGACGCACCATTGCACTGGTCCAATCTGCCAGACACTGCTTCCGGTTGTCCAACAATTCCTCCTTCACATCTGGAGTGGCAGCAGCCAATCCGACTGTTATGTCCGCGTAACAATGGAACACCAAGGTGTATCCAAGTCTAGTCTTCCTAGGGTTGCAACAACCGAAGGGTCCTAGGGCTTATGACTGGCCTAGGTCTTAGCTCTGCAATAGAGACTAAGAGGCAGTGACAACTAGGAACCAAGCCTAGTGTCGAGGGCGAGAGAGAGAAGAGAGCGAGCCAAGTGAAGAAAGACTTTACACTGTAGATTGTGTAGGTTTAAGTTAGAGATACAAAGTATGGAGAGAGAGGCTTTATATACTGTAAGAGATATAGTTCAAGCGGAGCTTGAATAAGTTAAGGGCAGGTAAGACATGAGTCCTGTGATGAGTCATGTCGCGAACATGACTAGATAAAGGGAGACAACGCATGTGAGAGAATGCGTTAGGAGGCAGTGTCTATCGGGATAAATAGGAATGAATCAGAAAGAATAGGAACATATCAGGAGAGACCAGGTCGGGGAGAATAGGATCAAAGAGGCTATCCGAGGCTATGCTCAGAGAGAACCAGGTCAGGGAGAATAGGATCAGAGAGGCTGTGCGAGGCTGTGCTGAAGCAGTCCTCGAAGGCTGTGTCCTGCACAGCGTATTCCGCGAGAGAGGCGACAATGTCGTTCCAGAGGGAAGATCCTGGAACGAGCGAGTCGAGGATAGGGAAGGGATGGGTGAAGAAAAGGTAGGGGGTCCACCACTTGTAACACCAACAATATGTTCGGATGTGAGCTCAATGGCCCGCTTTGTGGTCATCCGCTGGACACCTATTGGGTCCTTGCATTGGGAAATAGTGGCAAATCGACTTGGTGAGGGGAGATGGGGAAAAGATCAGTGGATTGTGGCACGGATGTTTTAAACCTGCTATTGTTCCTTTCAGACTCCGACCTCCATGTGTCTGACAACACGAGGACCTGACTGGGACAGTCAGTTTCTAAGTCCCCTGCAGATGTTGAGAGCATCTGCTCCCTACAGTTGTAACCTTCTGTTTTCCCATTCTTCATCCCATCTGGTGCCTTTAGCTTTTAGTCCACGTGCTGAACACTCCTCTGTTATCAATCTGCATCTCACCTGATCCGTATTCATTAGTCCGCTCAGTCCGGTAAGTCAGTTCATTGTCTGTGGTAAGTCCAGAACAGTCTGGAATCTATTTCCCCTTCATCTACCTGCTTTTCCTCTTATTGGACTCAGATAGTAAGACGGCAACTAGCACGTCAAATACACTAGCGTTATGGACATATCTCATCTCTGTACTGGTCTCATCTCATTTACCTTTTATTCGGACTCTTCTCAACCCTTATCTCGTTACTTACTTGTCTGGATTGTACCTTAGAGTATAAGTCCTGTTGACTGGTTTGGTAATGCTTAGTTTCCTCCCATTGGATTCACACTATCATTTGTCACCCATCTGAACCGTTTTCGTCGACTGCCCAACATGGGTCTCTGCAGAGAACACCATCGTTCTCATTGTCATATGCCTTTCCACATGCCGCACTCCGTCTCTTTCTATGTCCGCTCTGTTCTCAGACTCTCGGAATTACCTTTCTTCAGTCCAGACTCATCCTGGACTCTCTAATATCCGCCGGGTTTAGTATGCTCGGGTCTATCTTCAACACCTCTGCCCGGAATCCCTTTAGGGACAGACATTTTGTACCCTTCTAATTAATCCTTCAAGCTCTGACTGGAATGCTTGTTCCAGCAGGTCATCTGAGCTATCTTCCTTACAATGTGACTTTGAAAGTAAAATGATGGGTATGATGAAGAATAATGGCTAAGTCCAAAAAGTTTGAAAATGTTCATATTATAACAGTACTGGTCAATGCTTTTTAAATAATTATGTAATCAAGTTTATAAGCTTAGCTGGTACCACTTCTATGGTATGCACATGTAGTACTGGCCAATGTTAATAAAACAATCATGTAATTTATTATACTTTTAATATATATTCTTACTACACTTTGTATATACCTGTCTACTAGTATATTAATAGTATCTTATCAACAATATCTTATCAATATCAATTATTACATGATGACATCATACATTATATAATCAGATACTACATTACTAAATCTTAATACAATTATGGCATTACCTAACTATCATAGAATATCATCATAATTTCGCTTCTCTGCTTATGTAATCATCACAAAAGCGCCACTTACTTCCATCAAATTACCATATTTGGTTAATCCCAATATAGTGGCTTTAGCAGGCAGTTTGTTGGCCTTATTCCACTTGCTCTCTTGACTCTATACATAAGTATACTATATGAATGACATATATATGCATATAACAGTATTTTTGACCGCTATTTTAAGACCCTAACATGTAATATAATCAGTTACATGAAAATAGGGGGAAAATCAAAAACATAATGGCATTTTATATATATGTAGGATATTGACTAGATAAATACATCCCCATGGAGCCTTCATATATATCTATAATATATCACCAACTCAAAGCATGGGAATGGCTCTCTATAAAATTATATTCATATTGCCTCCTAACCTTTCTCATGTAGTTCTGTCTTTATGATCATGACAGTACTATTTACATGATATCCACCTTTGTTCAGCATACTATAAGCACATCTTCATTACTTTATTCATATAAGAATAGCAAAGATTCAATTATTATTTCGCTTTTTTCATTTTGTAGGTCTGATTAGATTATAAGATACATAGTATATTTATGCAAAGGATTAGTCTATGGGCATGTAGCATACATGTATACCTACTTCCTATTAATCTTTGAAGACAATCCTACCACTGTGGAAGCTCACAATGTGCGAAAAGACATATAGAGGGCGTGGGAAAGTCTTTGCAGCAGTAGGAGATTTATGAAAAACATACAATTGCAAGACATCTACTAGTCTGATAAGCTTGTAAATTTGTAGATAACATTCTCTCCATATCAGATATAATCTTCCATAGTCTGATCTAGAGGATCTATGCTTTGATAACTCAAAATGCGAAGTTTTAACTTATAGTCACTCAATGCAGCAACAATTTGATCACAAATCCCAATACATATATTGAATCTAGTAGTATTTCTCTAATATTGGTCAATTCCTTTATAAAATTCTAGATCAGACTATGAGAGATTGTATCTGATATGGAGAGAATGTTATCTACAAATTTACAAGCTTATCAGACTAGTAGATGTCTTGCAATTGTATGTTTTTCATAAATCTCCTACTGCTGCAAAGACTTTCCCACGCCCTCTATA
>JBBPQU010000385.1:0-22362 GCA_038092655.1 Boletus sensibilis | reverse complement strand
CTCCCTGTTCGGGGGGGGGGGGGGGGGGTCGTGGAATGCACACGTGTTTTGTGCGCTGTATGTTGCAAGTTTGAAGTGAGTTTATGTAATGCGGAATGTACGTTCGCCGTGAACCGAGTCCGGGCTGCAGCCAAGATGTGATGAGAAATCGCAGACTGCCCTTGGCAACGAGGGAAGGTTTCGCCGATGTTGACTGCTTGCCTGACCGTCGCAATAAGGGCACCTGGCTGGGATCCGAGCAAGAACAAGCGCCAAGGACACGAGACGCCTGCAACCCATATTAAGCATAACAAAAACGTGTTTGTGAGACTCCACGAGTAAACCGAAACAACTCGTTCTTTCACTCTTCGAAGCCCACGACTGTGTACCATCGGTGAGGATGTCGTCGACAAAGACCGGTGCGTGGCAGGTCTGAGGCCTGAGGATGATTGTGCAATGCTGACAATTCAGTAAGACCCAACAATAGTCCTTGACACCGGTCGCTCTGAGGGGGTGTGGGCAGTCGCGTCCCATCCTGATGGAATGCATCTTGTGGGCGGGAGTAGCAATGGGATTATACGATGGCGAGTTGCAGACGGTAAAGAGATTGGAAAGCAAACGGGAATAAGGTTGAAGGCCATTTCCGCGTCGAAGGATCACAAGTGGATAGTATGTGGCACCGAGCGGGGAGCAAGCGTGTGGGACAGAGAGATCCAAAAAAAGGTCCTCGAGGTGGAAGGCACAAACCAGGTGCATGCAGTCGACGTCTCCCCGGACTCGACCAGGATTGCCACCGGGACTGCATATGGTGACGACAAAGCGAGCATCTGGAATATCACAACAGGACAGAGACTCGTTGGCCCACTCAAACATGACAAGTCTATTACTGGAATCAGGTTCTCCCCCAATGGCGACCACATCGCCACCACCGTCGTTGGTGGCCCTATCCGCGTCTTTGACAGTCGCAACGGGAACGAGCTGATCAACATCAGGACTAGCACAGCCACAAGATGGCCAAACACTTCGTTCGTGTGGTCAAACGACAGTCAGCGAATTTTTGCCGTATTGAACGACAACAAAATCAAGTCTTTCAATGTGTCCGTCGGGTCCCAGATTGCCGAATCGCCGATTCTCAAGCACAATGTCCACTCTATTACTCTAGCCACCAATGGCAAATTTATTGCTGCTGTCGCAGACCATTCCGGGTTATTCCTGGATGCCTCGACACTCGCACAGATTGGCCCTGTGATCGAGGACAATGAAAGGCCATACTCAATTGCTCTTTCCTCAGATAATAGCTATCTTGCGACTGGACGACTTGATGGGAAAGTCGCCATATATAACCTTGGTCAAATTCTCCCAGACTTTTATGGTTCCTTCAATGTAAGCATTTATCTGTTCACAATGTTGGCATGTCCCATAAGCTTCATTCTGTCTCCCACGTTGACACACTACGTTAGGCATCTACTCCCGAGCAAGGACAACCAGACAAGCAGCCTTCGGCCTCGAGTGGTCATGATGACAATCCACCCGACTCCACTCCTGTAAGTTTTTTGACATTGCGTCACCAGGACGAGTTGCGCTGACTCCATTGTGTATGTACACCAGCAAGACCCTGGGAATTCCACTCCACTCGAGGACGAGAGCCGCAACGAAGACGGCGATGATGATGTCCTTGAGGTATCCCATCGTTCTTTTCTCCCTCGAAGCTAGTTCTCACAATAGCATAGCTCGAGGTGCCGTCGAACACTCCCGCTGCTCAATTTGACTATGACGAGGTTGGTGATCACTACATTCTCCTCTTCCCTCCGTGCTGACGCTGCTGCAGCCACCGTCCCCGGCATCGTCCGCCCATCTCTGCGAGGACGAGGCACCGCCCCTTGGTGCATTCCATACCGTACCACACTCGTCAGATCCACCACCCGTGGCCTGCCCAGCAGAAGCACGTCCAGAGCAAAATCTTGATACTTCCAGGTCATCTCACGGTATTTCGATGCTCAAAAGGTGGCTACCAATGAGGATAGGGAAGAGTGACAAGGCCCCGGCTATGCATGAGCCCGATCGACTTTCCAGACACTCGCATCGGCCCGCCAATCGTCAATCTCGTTCCCAGTCACCAGCGAGAGTGGAAGCCACCAATGAGGGACCTTCGAGGATGGCTGCAGCTCAACGTGTGCGAGTCAGTGCTCTTCCTTGATCAACGATCGGATGCGGCGCGTCTAACATATCATCTTAGCGAGCGGTCGCGAAACCCGTTGTAAAACCACAGGTACGTTCCCCCTCATGTTTGTTCTCAGTCACTCATCACACGTCACAGCGTAAATCGCCTGCCAAACATGCTGTTCCCAAGCGTCCGAACAAGGACACCTCGCACAGCGAGCAAGGGCCTGCAGATTCAAAGGAAGCGGGCCCTGTATGTCTTTTTCTCGTGATGGTAGACCTCGTCACGACAGCTCATTTCCTATTAGGCACAACAGGTGAACGAGGCATCTCAACCCTCCGCCGGGAGGGTGCATTTGATAGTGCGCGTACTTTCCTTAAGCTTATATTATTACACTCATAGTGGATCAGCATCAGCGAGAATCAGGTAGGGCTATCCTTTCAATCGCATTTCCCGCGTGGATGTGTTTTCGCTCAGGTACAGAAGATGGGACACATTGATTCAGGTGATTTGATGCAATCTTGTAGATACCATGCTGAATCCTGAGTATGTAGACGAGTTCGTGTCGCACAGCACTATTAGTAGTACAAGTCCTGATAAGCCCATACAGGATTGAGCTCGCTAGGATATTCACTTCACTCACTGAGCTCAGAAAGTCTATATGCACGCGGGGGTTGGGATCGGAGGACAGTGTCTAAAAGTTGATTCGAGCTATCGCAAACCTAAAGAATATCAACTAAGACGAGATCTAGAGCAGTATGCGTTAGGATGTCGCCTTCCTTCCGCGTCGATGTTTGTCTTGTTTGTTCATCACGGATTCAAATACTACTTAGTGCTCGGAGTGCTCGAGACCTGACTCGCTAGTAGACTGATCGATCGACTACACTGATGCGACTACTCTTTCAAGGGACACCATCCACATCGATGAGCTCCTCTTCAGTCACCTCTCTGGGGACGGTCCCGATGACAAGAAGGCACATTCACAATCTATTCTACTCTCTCTGACCATCGCACGTGACATCTCGAGAACGGGACATTCAGACGACTTGAACTACTTGATCAACTACCATTCTGGAGCGTCTGCAACACTCAGGCTCATGGAGACACTTCCCATGACGACTTTTGAAGCGCTTGTCGATCATGTATTCGAGGCGCTCTTTCCTTTGCACTCTGACGCACGCGAGACGAGCGTCCGTCGCCGCGCTGCGATGCTACTTGCCCCGCTTCACGATCGAGACGACGGGCCCGTCCCCACTGCCACCCTCGTCGGACTTGGCTTTTAGCGCTATCATTGGCGTGAATCCTGGGAGCGCATTTGAGAAGATAGTGTCCATGCTCGATATCATTATCCACAGACAGCTGAGGTCCAACGTTACAAGAGCCGTTCCCATTCCTCCGATCCATCGACATCTATTCACGAAGTGTGCACAACTGTATCACTACAGAGCAGGTGACGCGCGAATGTATAGACATTCGCATTCTCGGCATGAACCTCCCGAAACCAAACGCCTTGCCCCATCGCCCTCGCCCTCGAACCCGAGCGCAACTCAAGTCCTGACAGGCTGCTTCCCTCATCCGTGCCCGCTCGTACCCGATGCATCCCCGTACTCGCAACCCGTCGCATCACTCCACCTCTACACCACGCCTCTCTCCTCCGTTTCCTTCGATCATACTCACTCCCATTTCCCAAGCTCGGCCCAATCAACTGGACAACCTTGCCAGGTCCATTGTGGCTGGTGCCCAGTAGATCAGTGACCTCAGTGACCTCGAGCGAGCAATCTCGATGCATAGGGATGCTGTGGAGCTTCTTCTCGATGGCAACCCTCACAGACTCGGCTGTTTGACTAACCTCGCTGATTCCCTCTTAACTCGTTTTTGGTTCCTGGGCAACCCAAGTGACCTCGAGGAAGCAGTCACAACGAACACACAATTTGTTCCACTCCGATGTATTCGACGATCGGAGTCGACTTGCATCTAATCGGGAAGAGACCATGTCCAGCTATGGTTCCGCGTCCCACCCGCCCCCTATGTAGATACATTTTCCGGTTGATTGTCAAAGAGGCTCATTCCGGCGGGATCATGGAGAATGAAACGATCAAGGTCGTCGGGGAACGTCGGTGCATCAACGCTGGATTCTGCTTTGTGCACGCCGTCTGTTTTCATGGGGGAAAGGTTTGTGCTCAACGTTATCATTTAGTTCATCTGTGTTCGTGCAGTTTTCGTCATCGCGATTCTTGGGCTTGTCTTCTGTCCGACGCAGCACGTCTTTGGGTACATTTGAACTCGCACCACTTTCGTATAGGAACTGGCCGAACAACGTCTATACCGCAATTCGTCGCTAGGTGGTTAGCCTCACAAGTCGCAGCGACGCACCGGAGGGTTGTCAGCGTTACCCCTGTCAAGATGATATTGCACTACGATTTTCTTTGTTAGCTGTACGTGCATGTCTTCTTGCTCATCTTCTTGGCAGGTCAGTGCTCTTTGCAGCGGTGTCTCCCGTTCGGTCAGTCCATGGACCCGACTTACATCGGTGAACGTGACGGATCGTGCGGACGTGGGACATCGAGCCGGGGGTGTGTATGGATACGATTGTACGTCTTTCATCCTTTGCGTTTTATAGGTGGAGATGGAGAACCGATCTCATGCTGGTTCCCGTTTGGTTTTTCTTTATTTATTGATCTGTGTCGTCTGGGCGGTCCCTGAACGACCAATGCTCCATCTGGTATAGTCACACCTGACGGACAAGCCGTCCTCGCGTCCTCTACTGACCGGACTATCTGCATATTTGACCTCCGCTCGCCCCCGCTCGCAAGTATAGCCGGAACGGTCATGCACCCGACCACACCATCCTGTCTGGTCTATCCTAGCGCCGCACCTACCTTTTCCCTAAACGCCAACGCCTTGCCCTCACCCTCGAACAGGCGCCTACGACGGGATCGCCCATCTCTGGGATCTCCGAAGCCTCAAGAGCGCCGTCGCCAGCGTCAAAGCATGGGACCCAAAAGGATTATGAGCGTCGATTGGGTGGGTGAGGTCGTTGGCGTGGGTGGGGAGGGTGGCATCGAGATATGGTGCATCAGTCAGGGGGATTGAGTATTGACCAGGTAAAACGTGGGGGTCGCACATCCAGTTTGATATACTGGAGGTGTAGAGGGTGTAGAGGGCATGAAGCCGTGCTTTCTACTGGAGGTGCAACAAATGGAAAAAAGGGAGGGAGGAGGAGAAACCAAGTCAATTAGGGCGCTGTGGCATCGCATGGAGACACTTGGAGATAGATATAAATATATGGATAATCTGAACGAGAATCATGCAGGCCACCTACCAGCTACATACGACACGCTACAACTCGCGCAACGCCATGTCCTCACGCCCCGCAGATCCGCGTCTACGATCACATCAGCCTGGGGTCTATATTTGACCTGTTTCGCTGCCCGCTGATGGTGGATATACACTTCCAATTCCTCCAAGGCGGGCGCACATATCTGGTAACAACCTTGATCCACGTGTCCACCTTGGTTGCTCGAGGGACGAGGGAGGGTACTGGGGCCGATCCTCCAACTTTGAGGCGTCGTACATAGTTCGTGGGAATGTCCCAAGACATTTTTCTCGAAAAAGTTGGTGAAAATCAGCGAGAGTCAAAGCGCATACTTTGAGCAGCTGTCGCCGTCGGTCATATCGGCTATGTAATAAGCACGACGCATCTCAGTGTATAGCGCGCGTTTACGCTTTGTAGCTCATGATGACATGGTCAATAGGGACTAAAATCTTGCGAAAGCTAGTCAGGCACGTTTCGACGTCGGATCACTTCACTCCCACCAACGATTTTGATATTTTCCATCAGTACTGCAAGGTTATCAGAGCGGATTTTTCATTTTCGGCTTGTATGTATGAAAGCTAGTCCATCTGAACACCATATCTAAGTACTGAGTCCCTAATTCAAAATTATGCTCTGATAGCGCTCAAGCATGGCTTCCACCTTCAACTTCTCTCGCAGACACTAGGTGAGGATTCGTGCCCACAAGTGCGGTTTCATGCTTCTGTGGCCCCCTACTGCTAGTGGTGGCGTGGGAGTGTGCACGCCCGTTTCGGGGGCATTGCACACCATTATGTAATGGAAGTGAGCGACATGTCGAGCTTCGATAAGGTCGTCAAGTTGGCTTGCAAGCCAAAGCCTGCCCCCCAAAGGCAAAGGTACGTTCCCCGCAAGCTTGATCCCTCCTGACCCACAACGTTCCGTCTACTCAGTACCTAGATCCCATCATAGCCGCTACCTGGTCCGAAGATGGTGCCGTTCACGATGTCTGCAAGGCCCTCGTCCCTCGTCTGCGGGAAGCAAATGCCATAGTGCGCAACATGTCCTGCTGACCCCATTCTATACCTCACCCCGTCTTGTCGTGGGTCGCACAGGTCGTATTCAAAGCTTTGATCGTCTTACACACCATGATTCGCAATGGAGCAACCGACAACGTGCTTTCTCATCTCTCCTCTTCTGAGGTCCTGCGTTTGCGTAATGTTTCTGACAGGAATTGGGAAGGTAACCGAGCTCGCTACTTGTCACCGCCATGCAGCTACTTACTGCTGTCGGCATAGGCTATAATGCACCTCAGAACATACCACACTACGCACTTTATCTGGACTCTCGTATATGGGCGTACCGTGACCTGAAACACGATGCAATCCGAATACAGGCCGAGACAAATCGTGATTTACGCCTCAACAACTCGATTGAAGAAGACATGGCGTATACCACGGCGCCGCCGCCCAAAGCATCATCAACCCAGTCTAAAGCTCCTCAGAGAAGCAAGACAATTATGGGTCGCAAGCTTCGTGTCATGACGGTGGAGAATGGCTTGCTTAGGGAAATAATGACAGTGCAGAGGATGATCGACTCACTGGTGGAATGTCGGGTAAGCTTTAGTATAACGCCAAATTACTGTTTAATGAGACATTTATATCCAGTTCTATCTGGATGACCTGGAAGATGAACTCACTATTACTGCTCTCAGGATGCTTGTCAAGGATCTCCTCATCCTATATCAAGCGGGTAATGAGGGCGTGATAAACATGCTTGGTGAAGATCGTCCTTTATATGTTTGATTCCGCCGTGTTAAATGAACATCAGAGCATTACTTTGAGATGTCAAAATACGATGCGGAAGAAGCCCTGAGCATCTATCGTAATTTCTGCGGTCAAACCGAGCGAGTCGTTGAATACCTTGGTGTTGCCAAGAAACTACGAAATCTTTTGAATGTTCCAATACCAAATTTGAAGCATGTAGGTCCCAACGGTCATGCTCTTCTTGGAAATAGTGTTAATGAAAAATACAGGCCCCAGTTTCTCTTGCGAGTTCGCTTCAGGAGTACCTCAATGACCCAAACTTTGAGCAGAACAGGCTCCATTACAAGGCAAGCAAAGGTGCCACCGAAAGAAATCCTAAGGATCGCAATGGTGCTCCTGCAGCTCAGGTACCTAGAGGTATCGTGTCTATCAATCACGTACACCCGAATTTTGTTCATGTTTGCTCAAGGTACTCCTATAACTTCAACGGGCTCGACGACTACCGAAACATCGGTCAAACCTCCGTCCCCCCCTCCTTGTCTCGCTAATAGTAAGCCTGGCGTTGATCATGTAGTGGCAGACTGCTTAAGCTCCATTGAAGAGGAGCAAACACCTATTTTTAACCCCGTTACTGACAGGCTTGATTCCCTCGAGGTATCCCTTCGTTCATTTCCCCCTCGAAGCGAGTTCTCACAATAACATAGGTCGAGGTGCCGTCGAGCACACCTGCTCCTCAGTTCAACTATGACGAGGTTGGTGATCGCTACATTCTCTTTTTCCCTCCGTGTTGACACTGCTGCAGCCACCGTCCCCGACATCATCCACCCATCCCCGCGAAGACGAGGCACCCCCGCTTGGCATGTCCCATACCGTGCCACACTCGTCAGATGCACCACCCTTGGCCTCCCCTCCACCAGCATGTCTAGAAGAAAACCTTGATACTCCCAGGTCATCTCACGGTATTTCGATGCTCAAAAGGTGGCTACCAACGAGGATGAGGAAGAGTGACAAGGCTCCGGCTATGCATGAGCCCGATCGACTTTCCAGACGCTCGTGTCGGCCTACCGACCGTCAATCTCGTTCAGAGTCACCAGCGAGAGTGGAGGCCACAAATGAAGGACCTTCGTGGATGGCTGCAGGTCAACGTAAGCCAGTGAGTGCTCTTCCTTGATAGACGACTGGATGCGGTGTGTCTAACATATCATTCTAGAGATCAGTCGCGACATCGTTTGGAAGACCAAAGGTTCGTTGTTCCCCGAATTTGTGTACAGGGACTCATTGGACGTTACAGCGTAAATCGCCTCCAAAGGCTGCTGACCCCAGCCATTTGAACAAAGTTGCTTCTCGTAGTGGGAAAGGTCCTGCAGATCCAATGGAAGCAGGCCCAGTGTGTCTTTTATCTCGTCATTATGTACGACGTCATGATAGCTTATTTCCTATTAGGCGCGACAAGTAGATGATAAAACCATCGTAGAACCACAGGTTCGTTGTTCTTCGGATTTATGAGCAGGGACTCGTCACACGTTACAGCATAAATCGCCTCCCAAGGCCGTTGGCCCCAGTAATCCAAACAAAAATGCTTATCGTAGCGGACAAGGCTCTGCCACTCCAAAGGAAGCAAGCCCCGTGCGTCTTCTTCTCGCTTTTATGTACCATGTCATGATAGCTCACGTCCAATTAGGCACAACAAGCGAACGATGCATTTCAACCCTCCGCCGGGGTCGTCCATTTGACGGTGCGCATACCTTTCTTAAGCTTATGTCGTTACACTCACAGTGGATCAGCATCAGCGAGAGTCAGGCAAGGCTATACTTTCCATTGCGTTTCCCGCATGGATGTGTTTTCGCTCAGGTACAGAAGATGGGACACATTGATTCAGGTGATTCGATGCAATACATGTAGATACCATGCTGAATCGTGACTGTGTGGACGAGTTCGTGTCGTCTCGCAGCACCACTAGTAGTACAAATCCTGATAAGCCCATCCCTGATTGAACTCGCTGCTAGGATATTCACTCCACGGTCACTGAGCAAGTCTATCTCCACGCGAACGTTAGGAATAGAGGAGAGTGCTCATTGATTCAAATTCTAATGAATGTCAACTAAGACGAGGGGGGGTGTTAGGATGTAGCATTCCTCCCACATCGATGTTTTTCTTGTTCATCACGGATTCAAGTACTGCTTAGTGCGAGCCCGAGTCCGAGTCAAGACCAGAGGTGGTTGCCCTCTGTGAACAGGGACTCGCGAGTAGATGATCGAGTACACCGGTGCGCCTCAAACTTGTTGCAGTGACCCATCTGCATCGGTGAGCTCCTGTGGACGGAGCGACGCCTCCTGAGAATGCATAGGACATCGAAGGTGCAAAGCAGCAATCGACGTGCCTTTTCCTAGTTGATTATGAAGGGCATATAGTGTAGTGACTATAAGTGTAGAAGGTATAACGACAACAAATAGAAGAATAAAGCAAGCAAAAGGAAGGCAGTCACAGATACATAGCAATAGCATGCGAATGAGAGGTAAAAATAAAGAGGCGAACGACGCATGTCATCCTCCTCACCTACAGCCACAGCCACCTGCCCTGCTTCGATGCGTGATCCAACGCACGCATACCGGCCATCTGCGAATAGGACATGTCCGACGCGAATTGCATATCGCTGAACCGTCCGATACAAATATCGCGATCACCGTTGGCGGTCAACGAGGCCACCGATGACGCACTGCTGATCCACCCCTTTCACTGGGCTTCTCTATAAACGATCAACAGCCGTGCGATAAACTAAACGCACGCGGCCGAAGCACAATCAGCACGAGAAATCAGAATGAGAAGATTGCCCCGCACCCCACCATCAAATCAAGATATACGATGCGGAAGGCAATCGGGTGACTTACCTGTGCTTCCCCGAGGACTTGTAAGAACATGTGTGGGACGGGATTGTTCATCGCAAGCAGAATGAAGATAAGAGTGAATGGGTGGCATAGACCGCTGCAGACTCGACGAGCATCGCGACGACAGTCGTACATTCCATCGCATGCCTTGGTCAGAGCAGTTGCACCATGGTCCGCCGGTAGAGCAGCAATCGGATGACGATGAAAAGCGTTACGACGATATTGATAACAAAGGAGACACAAAAGTAAGGAAAAGTCCAGTTGACAGGACGAGGCGTTGTTGTAGGGCAACGATGATGGCGAGGAGATCTGTAAGAGGGAAAAGATACCTAGGACTGTGTAGAACAGCGCGAGCGGGCGGGCGTGACGCTTGAGGTTAGAAAACCTCCGATGTGGTTATGAACGTGATACTCACCATAAGAGACAAGTTGCACGAGACCCGTGATGACGAGGACGATGCACCACGAGAGGGCCCCGAAATCTCTCTAGATGATAACGCACCGCCAGACCTAATACACACCCCGATATCATGACCAATGTGTCAGCACGCCTTTGGAAATTCCCAACGCCGACCGAGTGCCATGCCAGGAGTCGGCGAGCCAATTGAAAAGGACACGTTCCAGATCTCATCGGCAGCGATCGAAAATATCCGTCCCTCATACGCACTCGGACCTCGGGGGAACCCACGATAATTGATAAACACTAATTGCGTGAACTGTGAGTTGGACCCAAGGAAGAGGGATACAAACACGAGCTGGATGCAGACATAGAAGAGAAAGAGGTTTAGTCTAGAACTCGCATCCTTGCGTTTGAGTCGATTCCAGAGGGTATGAAAGTAACTTTGACAGGTCATTCAATAACACCCCGAATCAACTAGTCAAACCAACCTGCTCCCGCCAGCCCGGTGACCCAAATGTTGCACTCCGCAGATGCGATGACCAGGTGACCCTCCACGTAGAGAGTCCGACGCGACTCGAAGAATGACAGTTTGTAAAGTCGTACAAGGACGGTCCGCCTTGTTTCGATTGTATTCGGCGTCATTAAATCAACACCCGGACCGATGGTATACTCATACCAACTTGAACTTCCGCGGTCCCGTTCATCGCTCGGAAATGCGATTTTGCCCTTTTCCAACTTTTCCAAGCCGAGTGTACATATCTGAACCCCTACGATCACATTCGCCTGGGATTTGCAATTGACCTGTTTCGATGCCCGCTGATGGTCGATGTGCATTTCGAACTCCATCAATGCGAGTGCATATATCTGGTGTGAACCTCGATGTACATGTCCGCCTTGATTGCTCGAGGGAAGATGGAGCGTACTGAAGCCAATCCTCCAACCTTGAGGGGTAGTAGTTCGTGGAGATGTCGCAACACTTTTTTCTCCAAAAAGTTGGTGAAAATCAGCCAGAGTCGAAGCGAGCACTCTGAACAACCGTCTCCATCAATCATATCGGCCACTGTGAGGAATATCTTGATCAAGAGCGCGAGGTCACCAGTCGTGTAGGCCGTTTCTGCCACTTGCAGGACGTAGAATGGGTTCTGTGGTGCGCGTAAGAGGACGTGCATCAGTGACTACAGGGAGCATTCGTGTCTGGCCAACCCGTCAGTGTCGATCGGCAGGAGGGATGGAAGCGTACTGGTTACACGTTGCGTGAATGTTAGCCTTTGACGTCGATGTAGAAGGTGTCAAGGTACTGCGAGAATTCGTGAACCGGGTTGTCGATCTTGCCTGTTCGTTGGAATATCGAAAGACGGCACTTCCAGATTGCCTTGGAGGGAAAAGTATGAACACGACGTGTACTCGATCACACTGGCCTGCATACCACGTTGGTAGGACCAGCCCCCAAGAGCTTATTATAGTACTTGAGAGGAATCTCTGACGTTTCTGTGGCTTCAATGTAGATGCCGGGAACCTGTCGTCGGGTGCCCGAAGACATTACTTGGGGTCAACGAGGCGGCGTGTGTGTGAGCGCAACCATTCGAGCCAAGAGACAAGCGTACGTACGTCTCCAGCGTCCACCTGTCCGACGTCCATAGCAGCGAGGGCGAGCTATCTCGGAAACGCCCATACATATAGACAGGAATGGGACGTGGTTCGAGTTCGGGTGGTGGATACATTCGTCTCCCATCTTGTGGAAATTCTTCTGGAGTGCGAGCGCTCCTGGACCCTGTTCGGGAGCGTCCTGGAAAGCGTGCGTGTGGGTCTAATGCGGATTGTACACTCGTCGTGAACCGAGACCTGCACCCGAGGTGTGACGAGCAATCGCAGACTGCTGGCAACGAGGGAAGGTTTCGCCGATGACTTGACTGCTTGCCTGGTCGTCACAACAAGGTCACATAAATATGACTGGGTCCGAGTAAGAATAGGCGCCAAAAACACGAGGCACCGGGTAAACAGACCAATATTTAGTGATCTTTGGATGACGCTCTGGGTATGCGTGGCACGAGGAGAAGATGATTTGCTATGTAAGGAATGTATGTACATGCAAATCGAAACGGATGCGTGGTTACGAAGAACGAGGGACGGGAGTTCATGAGTGATAGGGTGGGGGCGTGTGACAGCGCGAAGCGCTGTCCGGCTCCACGGATTATCCTGGGCTTAAGGTGAGCTGCGAGGGCGGGTGGGAACACCATGCCTTGCAGATCCCAGGGGTTCCGTGGAACCCAAAAAGGCGAGTATGTGATGAGGAGGCTGACCGACAGGGAGGACGACCTGGGAGAGGTGGGCGGGTAAAAAATTGAGAGCGAGCAACACTAACGAGACAGCTGAGCGCTGGAAGTGTCGTGAAACCAAGAAGCGCTGCGCCACTTCCCGCCGCTCGGCCAAAGACGATGCTCTGCCACTCCGCGCGGCGCGCGTGCCTTGCTGCGGAAGCAGAGCTGCCAATGTGTTTCTGAAGCAACGTCACGGTTGCGCACCACAGCAAACCGAACACCTTGTTCCTTCACGCTTTGAAACCGACGACTGTATACCATTGATGAGGATGTCGTCGACGAAGACCGGTGCGTAGCAGTTCTCGGGAGTGGTTTTACGATTCTGACAATCAGTAAGACCAGACAATGGTGGTTGACACCGGTCGCCCTGATGAGGTGTGGGCAGTTGCGTTCCAGCCTGATGGAATGCATTTTGTGGGCGGGAGTAGCGATAGTATTCGACGATGGCGACTTGCAGACGGTCAAGAAGTGGGGAAGCAAACGGGAATGTACTTGTGGGCCATTTCCGTGTCGAAGGATCGCCAGTGGATAGTGTGTGGGACTGATGAGGGGGCAAGCGTGTGGGACGGAGAGATCCAAGAAAAGGTCATCGAGGTGGAGGGCACGAACGACGTGTATGCCGTTGACGTCTCCCCGGATTCGACCAGGTTCGCCACCGGGACAGGAATCCCTGACAACAAAGCGAGCGTCTGGAGTATCACAACAGGACAGAGACTCGTCGGCCCACTCCAACATGTCAACGATGTCACTGGCATCAAGTTCTCCCCGAGTGGCGAGCGCATCGCCACTACCTGCCGCAATGGCTTGATCCGCGTCTTTGACAGTCGCAACGGTGACGAGCTGATCAACATCAAGACTAACAATTTCAGAATTTACCCGATCACTCCACTTGCATGGTCAAACAATGACCAGCAAATTTTTGCGATAGCTAGGGGGAGCATCCTGTCTTTCGACGTGTCCACAGGGTCCCAGCTCGTCGAATCGCGGATTCTCAATGACGACAACGTCCACTCTATCGCTCTGGCCACCAACGGCAAATTCATCGCTGCTGCTGCAGAACGTTCGGTCTCATTCCTGGATACCTCGACACTCACATGGATTGGCCCTGTGATCGAGGACAACGAACGTCCATATTCGATCGCTCTCTCCTCAAATAATAGCTATCTTGCGACTGGACGATGTGACGGGAAAGTTGTCATTCATAATCTCAGCACTGTCCTTCTCGACTCGTACGGACCTTTCCATGTAGGTATTTGTGCCTTCGTAGTGCTGGCATCTCCGATAAGCCCGCACTGTCTCTCATGTTGACACACCACGTTAGGCATCTACTCACGAGGAGCAACAAGATGAGCAGACTTCGTCCTCGCACGACAACAATCCATCTGACTCCAATTCGGTACGATTTTGCCATTCCGTCACGAATACGAGTTGCGCTGACTCCATTATGTAGGTACACCAGCAAGACCCTGGGAATTCCACTCCACTCGAGGACGAGAGCCGCAACGAAGACAGCATTGATGATGTCCTTGAGGTATCCCATCGTTCTTTTCCCCCTCGAAGCTGGTTCTCACAATAGCATAGGACGCTGTGCCGTCGAGCACTCCCGCTGCTCAATTCGACTATGACGAGGTTGGTCATCACTACATTCTCCTCTTCTCTCCGTGTTGACGCTGCTGCAGCCACCGTCCCCGACGTCCTCCGCCCATCCCCGCGAGGACGAGGCACCGCCGCTTGGCGTGTCGCATGTCGTAGCACACTCATCGCATGCACCATCCTTGGCTTCCCCTCCACAAACACGTCCAGAACAAAATGTTGATGCTCTCAGGTCATCTCACGGTATTTCGATACTCAAAAGGTGGCTACCCACAAGGATAAGGAAGAGTGACAAATCCCCGACGCCCCCAGCTATGCATGAGCCCGATCGACTTTCCAGACACTCGCGTCGGCCTGCCGATCGTCAATCTCGTTCAGAGTCACCAGCGAGAGTGGAGGCTACAAATGAGGGACCTTCGTGGATGGCTGCAGGTAAACGTAAGCGAGTGAGTGCTCTTCCCTGATAGACGATCGGATGCGGTGTGTCTAACATATCATCTTAGCGAGCGGTTGCAAAATCCATCCGCATCGTAGAACCAAATGTTCGTTGTTCCTCGGATTTGTACGCAGGGATTCATCACACGTTACAGCATAAATCGCCTCCCAAGGCTGCTAACTCCGGCCATCCCACCAAGGATCCTTCTCGTAACGGACAAGGCTCCGCGGAACCATCGGAAGCTGGCCGGGTGCGTCGTTATCTGGTTATTATATACCATGTCATGATAGGTCATTTCCTATTAGGCGCAACAAGCGAACGATGCATCTCAACCCTCCGCCGGGGTCGTCCATTTGACGGTGCGCATACCTTTCTTAAGTTTATGTCGTTACACTCACAGTGGATCAGCATCAGCAAGAGTCAGGCAAGGCTATACTTTCCATCGTGTTTCCCGCATGGATGTGTTTTCGCTCAGGTACAGAAGATGGGACACATTGATCCAGGTGATTCGACACAATACATCTAAATACCATGCTGAATCGTGAGTGTGTGGACGAGTTCGTGTCGCCTCGCAGTACTATTAGTAGTACTTACAGGTCCATCCATGATTGAGCTCGCTAGGATATTCGCTCAATGGACATTGAGAAAGTCTATAAACACGCGAACGTTGGGATTAGAGGACGGTTTCTAATTGATTTGGGTGTCAACCAAGACGAGGACGTGCGTTAGGATGTCGCGTTCCTCCCGCGTCGATGTTTTTCTTGTTCGTCATGGATCCAAGTACTGCTTAGTGCGAGCCTTCAAGACCAGAGGTGATTGCCCCTTGTGAACAGGGACTCGCTAGTAGATAATCGATGATCGAGTACATGGATGATACCTGGGGCCCGGGTTTCCAGTGACCCATCCGCATCGATGAGCTCCTCCTCACATTGTGTAGGCCTGCGATCTGGTGACCATCCCGATGAAAAGAAGGCACTGACACGTTTACAATACACACTACTCTCTTTGATCATCGCAGGCTACATTTCGAGAACAGCACGTTCAGACGACCTGAACTACTCGATCAACTTACCATGCGGCAGCTGGAGTGTATGCAACACTCGTGCAGACACTTCCTCAGACACGCTACACGACCCTCGAAGCGCTCGTCGATCATGTATTCAAGACGCTCTTTCGTTCACACCCTGACGTACGCGAGAGGAGCGTCCGTCGCGGCGCTGCGATGCTACTCTGCCTCGCTCCACGATCGAGACGACGGGCCCGGCGTCCCCAGTTTCCCCTCGTCGGACTCGGCCGAATTCAGCTTCATTATTGGTGTAAATACCCGGGAGCGCATTTGAGAAACAGCCTGCCGCGTTCGATATCACTATCCACAGATAGCAGAGGTACAGGTTAAAAGAACCGTTCCCACCGATTCCTCGCTCTCTCGACGTCTATCCGCGAAATATGCACAGCTGCATCACTACAGAGTAGGCGACGCGCTAATGTACAAATCGACTCTATAGGCATTCGCTTTATCGACATCCCTCGTCGTAGTGGCACCCGGCCGTCGCATGTCACGTTCTCGAGTACACAAAATACCCAGACGACAAAGTTACGATCAAGCTCCCGAAACCAAACGCCTTGTCCCTTGCAGTGTCTGCTCAAGTCCAAGTCCAGATAACCCGACGACAAGACGACTTTCCCGACGTCTTCTCGCAATCGTAGTTCCAAGACCGTTTACCACATCAACGCATCCTGGGACGGAGGTAGTGAACAGTGGGTCATCCTTGCCGTTACATTCTGTTGCCCTTGCGCTGGGTTCGAATCTCGGCGACAGATTCGCCAACATCGAGACTACGATGCGTCTCCTCAAAGTGCCAATATCCTTACTCAGCGATCTGTCCGAGAATGCCCTGGTGTCGGTCGTTCATACCAGTTTCATGTACAAGACCGCTACCGATGTACGTCGTTGACTAACCTCGGTTTGCCCACTGTGCTTACACGGTGGGTCTCTCTCATCATCCCTTCTGCGGAACTTCACCTCGCGAGGTTATGGGGTGGCGACTCGGAGGGGATTGGGTGTTTCGGTGGTGTTGATGCGGGACGCAGGCGTCTCTGCCATCCAACCAAGGCTCAGACCAAGGGGAACGCGATTGTACGAGGCCCAGGGGGTCCGTCGATGGCTGGTCCGAGTCGACCATGGAATCGAGTTTAGCAAGTCCGCGAAGGGACAGTTGGGGCTGATGCGGTAGTGGGAGAGACGTACAAGGGGCGGATGACAAGTGCGCGGGAGAGGCGGCGGGTGACCGCGGCGGCTGCAGCGTGTGCTGTGCAACAAAGCGCGGGCGTGGTGAAGGTCCATAATATGGTGGACGAGAGATGCCGTCGCTGTCGCTTCTGCGATTCCGAGTCGATAGGAGTCATATTCACTCCTGTCCACCGATTCATTATCGCAGTTGCTTAGAGTAAGGTTTCCTACTATCGACTTGGCCCAAACGAATCACAACGATGTCGATCGTCGTCATATCCACTAACGTCCACTGATCGTATTCGTATGTTATTCGAGTACGCGACCAGTAATCGATCCTTGCAAGCTCGTGAAGCATCTCGAAGTTGCTCGGAGTGGTATTAGAAGAAAAATTCGTCGCAATCCATGCGTCGTGCGCGATGCGTCTCGCACAGCATGCGAGGTAAATCCCACTCTCTCAATCGAGGAGAGCACACCGAGGCACGCTTGAGCTTGACACCATGCGAACAAAAGGACCTACGTCAGCGATCGCAGGGAGTGTTGTCAGTGTCGATGGTTCAGGCCACCGTCACGAGGGACGGAAGCGTACTGGTTTTGTGTAACGTAGGTGTTTCGCCATCTCGAGCCAACCTTCGATGTCGGTAGAAATACTGTGGGAATCTGTGAATCGCCCTGTCGATCATTCTTGTTCCTCGAAATATTGAAAATACGGGGCCACGAAATTGCTAGTTTGAAGTGAGTCTATGTGATGCGGAAAGTACGTTCGCCGTGAACCGAGTCTACGCTGCAACCGAGATGTGATGAGCAATCGCAGACTGCCCTTGGCAACGAGGGAAGGTTTCGCCGATGCTGACTGCTGCCTGACCGTCGCAATGAGGTCACCTGGCTGGGATTCGAGTAAGAACAAGCGCCAAGGACACGAGGCGCCTGCGATCCATATTGAGCATAACAACGAGTAAATCGAAATAGCTCGTTCTTTCACTCTTCGAAGCCCACGACTGTTACCATCGGTGAGGATGTCGTCGACAAAGACCGGTGCGTAGCAGGTCTGAGGAGTGATTGTGCAATGCTGACAATTCAGTAAGACCCAACAATAGTACTTCACACCGGTCGCTCTGAGGGGGTGTGGGCAGTCGTGTTCCATCCTGACGGAATGCATCTTGTGGGCGGGAGTAGCAATGGGATTCGACGATGGCGAGTTGCAGACGGTAAAGAAGTGGGGAAGCAAACGGGAATGCCCTTGTGCGCCATTTCCGCGTCGAGGGATCACAAGTGGATAGTGTGTGGGACTCGCAAAGGGGCAAGCGTATGGGACGCAGAGATCCAAAAAAAGGTCCTCGAGGTGGAGGGCACAAACTGGGTGTATGCCGTCGACGTCTCCCCGGATTCGACCAGGTTCGCCACCGGGACTGAAGGAAGGAAAGCGAGCATCTGGAGCATTACAAGCGGAAAGCGACTCGTCGGCCCGCTCCAACATGACAAAACCGTCAACGGAATCAAGTTCTCCCCAGATGGCGAGCGTATTGCCACTGCCTGCTTTCGTGGCTCGATCCGCGTCTTTGACAGTCGCAACTGGAACGAAGTCATTAATATCAAGACTAGCACACCATTAACATGGCCAAACACTTCGTTTGCGTGGTCAAACGACAGTCAGCGAATTTTTGCCGCATCTGATGACAACAAAATCAAGTCTTTCAATGTGTCCGTTGGGTCCCAGATTGCCGAGTCGCGAATTCCCAATGACGACAACGTCCACTCTATCGCTCTGGCCACCAACGGCAAATTCATTGCTGCCGTCGCAGACCATTCCGTCTCATTCCTGGAAACCTCGATACTCACACGGATTGGCCCTGTGATCGAGGACAATGAAAGGCCATACTCAATTGCTCTTTCTTCAAATAGTAGCTATCTTGCGACTGGACGACGTGACGGGAAAATCACCATACACAACCTTGGTCAAATTCTCCCAGACTTTTATGGTCCCTTCCACGTAAGCATTTAGCCATTCACAATGTTGGCATGTTGGATAAGCTCTATTTCGTCTCCCACGTTGACACACTACGTTAGGCATCTACTCCTGATCAAGAACAACCAGACGAGCAGCTTTCGGCCTCGCACGACAACAATCCACCCGACTCCACTCCCGTAGGTTTTTTATCATTGCGTCACCAAGACGAGTTGCGCTGACTCCATTATGTAGGTACGGCAGCAAGACCCTGGGAATTCCACTCCACTCGAGGACGAGAGCCGCAACGAAGACAGCGATGATGATGTCCTTGAGGTATCCCATCGTTCTTTTCTCCCTCGAAGCAAATTCTCATAATAGCATAGATCGAAGTGCCGTCGAGCATTCCCACTCCTCAATTCGACTATGACCTGGTTGGTGATCACTACATTCTCCTCTTCCCTCCGTGTTGACGCTGCTGCAGCCACCGTCTCGGGCATCGCCCACCCACCCCCGCGAGGACGAGGCACCGCCGCTTGGCGCGTTGCATGCCGTACCACACTCATCACATGCACCACCCATGGCCTCCCATCCAGAAACACGTCTAGAACAAAATGTTGATACTCCCAGGTCATCTCACGGTATTTCGATGCTTAAAAGGTGGCTACCTGCAAGGATAAGGAAGAGTGACAAGACACCGGCGGCCCCGGATATGCATGAGCCAGATCGACTTTCCAGACACTCGCGTCGGCCTTCCACTCGTCAGTCCCGTTCCCAGTCACCTACGAGAGTGGAAGTCACAAATGAGGGACCTTCGTGGATTGCTGCAGGTAAACGTAAGCGGGTGAGTGCTCTTCCCTGATAAACGATCGGATGCGGTGTGTCTAACATATAATCTTAGCGAGCGGTTGCAAAATCCATCCGCATCGTAGAACCAAAGGTTCGTTGTTCCCCGATTTTGTACACGGGGACTCATTGGATGTTACAGCGTAAATCGCCCCCAAAGACCGCTTACCCCAGCCCTCCGAACAAAGCTGCTTCTCGTATTGGAAAAGGTCCTGCAGACCCAACGGAAGCAGGCCCAGTGTGTCTCTTTTCTAGTTATTATGTACCGCATCATGATAGCTTATTTTGTATTAGGCGCAACAAGTAGATACTAAAACCATCGTAGAATCACAGGTTCGTTGTTCTTCGGATTTATAAGCAGGGACTCATCACATGTTACAGCATAAACCACCTCCCGGCCCCGGCAATCCGAACAAAAATGCTTCTCGCAGCGGACAAGGCTCTGCAGCTCCAAAGGAAGCAGGTCCCGTGCGTGTTCTTCTCGTTTTTATGTACCATGTCATGATAGCTCACGTCCTAGTAGGCACAACAAGCGAACGATGCATCTCGTCCCTCTGCCGGGAGGGTCCATCTAACGGTGCGTGTACGTTTCTTACGCTTATGTTGTGAGGCTCACAGTGGATCACATAGCGAGAACCAGATAGGACCACCCTTTCGATCGGATTTCCTCCATGGATGTGTTGTGGTTCATGCACCGGAGATGGGACGCATGGTTCCAGGTGATCCGATGCAATGCATGTAGATACTATGCTGAATCACACTGAATATGTGGACCAATTCGTGATGATTCGCAGCACTATTAGTAGTACTTACAAATCCTGATAAGCCCGTCGACGATTGAGCTCGCTAGGATATTCACACAATGGACACTGAGAAAGTCTATATGCACGCGAACGTTAGGTAATGACTATCGGTGTGGAGGGTATAACGACAGCAAATAGAAGATCTGCGAATAGGAAATGTCCGACGCGAATTGAATCTCGCTGAACCGTCCGATGGAAATATCGCGATCGCCATTGGCGGTTGACGAGGCCACCAACGACGCACTGCTGATCCGCCCCCTTTCCCCGGGCTTCTCTATAAACAATCAACAGCCGTGCGATCAACTAGACGCGGGCGGCCGAAGCACAATCAGCACGAGAAATCAGAATGAGAAGATTGCCCCTCCCCCCACCATCAAATTAAGATATACGAAGCGGGAGGCAATCGGGTGACTTACCTGTGCTTTCCCGAGGATTTGTAAGAATGTGTGAGACGGGATTGTTCATCACAAGGGGGATCAAGAATAAGAGTGAAAGGGTGGCATAGACCACTGTGGACTCGACGAGCATCCCGACGACCGTCGTACATTCCATCGCATGCCGAGTAGTTGGACCATGGTCCGCCGGTAGAGCAGCAATCGGATGACGATGAGAAACGTTACGACGATATTGATGGCAATGGGGACACAAAAGTCCAGTTGACTGGACGACCGGCGTTGTTGTAGGGTAACAGTGATGGCGAGGAGATCTGTAAGTGGGAAAAGATACACAGGACTGTGTAGGACGGCGCAAGCGGGCAGGCATGACGCTTGAGGTACTCACGATAAGATGCAAGTTGCATGAGACCCGTAATGGCGAGGACGATGCACCACGATAGAGCCCCGAAATCTCTCTAGATGATGATAACACACCGCCAAACTCAAGTAATACACACCCCGATATTATGATCAACGAGTCGGCGAGCCAATCGGCAAGGACATAGGACACGTTCCCGAGCTCACCGAAACCGATCGAAAACATCTTTTCCTCATACGCACTCGGACCTCCGGGGAACCCGTGATAATCAATAAAGGCCAATTGCGTGAACTGCGAGTTGCACCCAAGGAAGAGGGATCCAAAAGCGAACTGGATGCAGACAGAGGAGGAAGAAGAGGTTTCGTCTAGAACTCACATCCTTGCGTTTGAGTCGATTCCAGAGGGTATGAAAGTAGAGCCAGAAAAGGGCCGTGACATACCGTAGCCAGTTCCGGTGATGAGTGCGCCGGCGAGCCATGCCTGTTCTGCAGAGAGGTGGGCTGGAGCCTCGGCTGGGGTGTTGGACATGTGTGAGGGGGGTAGGATAACCCACCCTTGGTAGAAGATGTCAGGCTCAGGGTGGAAGTAATTCGCGAGAAAATGCAAAGAGAATAGAAAGGGGCTTGATGCAGGGGTGGTGGAGGTGGCAATGTGCGCGTCGTTCAGGAAAAAGACCTCACTATGCTCAAGTTACTTCCTCAAGCAAACATTGCACAATTCCTGCCCAGTTTGGGTTCCGTTTTCGGTGGACAGCCTTTTTCAAAGACGCTGTCCATTCTAAACCAACTACCCGACGTTGGAACGTCGAGAGTCAGAGGAGCAATATTAAAGAGTCGGAAATTGGTTACACGTCGCGTAAATGAGCGCCATCTCGTGCCAGCCGTCAACTTTGGTCGAGGTACTGCGGGAGTTGGTGAACCACCTTGTCGATCTCTCCTGTTCATCGTAATATCGAT